>LPNX011085719.1:138779-301490 GCA_001517045.1 Pseudotsuga menziesii
GTTCGGAAATACTAGGATGGGTGCTGTAACCATCTTCTCCTTAAGTGTGTCTAGACTTTGCTGGCATTCCTCATTCCATAGGAATTTTACATCCTTTTTGAGCAATTTCTCCATTGGTGCTGTAATCTTTGCGTAGCCCCTGATGAACTTTCTGTAATACCCGGTATGACCAAGTACTGTCCTCAGTTGCTTGACTGAGTTAGGTGCTAGAAGGTTTACAATGATAGTGATCTTGGCGAGGTCTACCATCAAGCCTTGTCTGCAAACAATGTGGCCCAACAAAATACCAAATGGTGCACAAAATATACATTTCTTCAAGTTTAGAGAAATTTGGTACTGCCTACATTTCTCTAACATCAGTCTTAGATCTCCTATGTGCTTATCGATTAACCCAAATACAGTCCAGTCATCAAAATATACTTCTAAGAACTTATGGATGTATTCTTTAAAGACAACAACTACTACTCTAGAAAATATAGCTGGTGCATTCCTAAGACCAAAGGGCATTACCGTATACTGGAACGAGCCCCATTCTGTTGCAAAGGTGGTCTTGGATCGATCTTCTGGATGTATTCTGATCTGATGGTAGCCTGAAAACCCATCAGTGAAGGAGTAGACCTCCTGTCCTCCCACGTTGTCTAATACTTCATCAGTGAACGGTGTTGGAAATGGATCATGAAGTGATGCATCGTTGAGTTTTAGCAGATCAACATAGATCCTGATGTCCCCTTTTGTTTTCTTCTCTTGCACTACCATAGGGCTAACCCATTCACTTTCCTCTACTGGCTCAATGATGCCTGCTGCTAGCATTTTATCAATTTCGTCCTTTACTTTTTCTTTGTAGCACGAATTCAATCTGTATGGGCACTGCTTAACTGGTCTAGCATCCTCCTTTAATGGTATCCTCATGACTCCCAGGTCTCCAACTATTCCCTTCATCTCTGTGAACTTGGTGGGAAATAGGTCCTGATAGTCATGTAGCAGGTCGGCAATCTGTCCGACTGTTTCATCGTTCCAGTAGTCTCCAATAGAGGCAAACTTAGGTTCTGCGTCTGTGCCAATATTGATCTTTTTAATCTTGATGGGCTCGGTGATTGCTAGAATCTCTAACTGTGGTCCCTCCACATCGCGAGTCCCTTCTGATTCTAGAATGTTGGTGTTGCGAGGATCCTCATCCGCCTCCTCTGATTCTGATGCAAAATTATAGCATTCCAACGCCTCTTCTAGCTGGATAGTCCACTCAGGTTGGACTGGTACTGAGATGGTGCGATCCTCAAAAATCTTTGTCTTGATTATGTCTAGGGCCTAAGCAACACTTGGATGTTCTAACTCAAATGCAAAGGTGAGTAGGAAGCTGTCTGTCATAAGTGACCATGTGGTTGTTCCCTTGCGCAGCTCGGTCTCTGTATACCAATTCCTTGGAACTGTGTCCAATGTGTGAATGAATCTGTGAACCCATTCATCCTCTGGAATGTCCAACCAGTTCTATTCACATGTCTGAATGTGTACCCTGGGGTCAGTTTCTCCTGTGTACTTCTGTTGGACATACTCTTTGTCGTCAGAAAATATGATCGCCATCAGTCTTTTTATATTATCCCATGATGTGATATTCTCTTTATGCGCATACCACCATCTTGCAGGTGTGGCTCGAACTGCAAGGTCCATAGCTGCGATCCTCTGCTCATGAGGAATTTGTTGCTCAAACTGTTCAAAAAAATCCTGGATATCTGTCAGACCATGATAGGATGGAGTCTCAGCGTGGAAGCACCGCTCCGAGTCACAATATTGACTCTTGGTTCTGGTTCTGCCTGCTCAGCAATGATAAGTTGGATGTTCTGGTGTGCGGCTGGTTTGGGGTCTCTGATCTTAGCTATCAAGATAGGACATTCTTCTATAGTATGATCATAATATTTGTAGTAGTTACAAGTAGTAGTGGCGTTCTGACAGTCCCTAGCATAGTGTCCTACAATTCCACAATTATAACAAGTGACTGGTCCACGACCTTGGCCAAAACCTCCTCCTCGGCCAAAGCCTTCTCCACGTGTGAAGCCTCCTCCATGGCCTTGTCCTCTGAATCCTCCTGCACGGCCTCCGTAAGCCTGATCCGGCTGTGGTCCTGTTGCTGGACCCTGTGTGTTTGCTTGGACTCTGTACACATCATGTTGTCTCTCTGACATGAGATCATAAGCTCGACAGTCCTGTTGATCATGCCCGACGGATTTACAGAAGATACAATATAGGTTTTTAAGTGTCTGTACATACTTCTGAAGCAAGGCGCATTGCTGAGGCGGATGTCCTTGTGTTTTACATATTTCACACCATGGCCCTTGTGTTTGTGGTAAGGGGTTAGGAGCCCCTGATGCTAAATATTCTGCAAAGACTGGACAGTTGTCTTTACTATGGCCCTGTGCTCTACACTTTATGCACCATATGTCTTGCATAACCTCTTTGCCTTTTTTAAGTTCGTGTATCTGTAACGTGAGGTTGGCCAACTGGGTCTGTAGATTTGTCATGCCTGTACTGGTTTCTGCTAAAGGTGAAGCCTCTAGTTTCATTGCCATCTCCAGCGCTTCATCTTGAGTAGTGAGTTTCTGCTGCATTAGTGGCATTCTGATATGAGGGAGCATCGCTGCAATAAACCATTCCTTATGTTGCTCTGGCGCAAACTCAAAACTTACTTGGTCTATAAGAGCTTTGAATTTTTGGTCAAAGTCCCATACTGACTCTGATGGTAGCTGCCTAATATCTTTAAGCTCTGTAATGCACTGAGACTCAGACTTAGGTTTCTTAAACTCTTTGATCATGGCGTTCTTGACCTGGGCAAGCGTCTTGGGAAATGTAGTATACTTTATGTACCATGTCAAGGCTCTGTCTCTGAGTGTGGTGACCAACTGTACAAGTTTAAGGTTATCATCGTTGATTGTTTTAATGGTCCACATGGCTTCACATAGGAACCAATGCTATTCCAGGTCTTCTGCTCCTGTACCTTTAAAAATAGGTAGCTTCATGTCGTCTCCCATTCTATTTCTCTGTGGTGGGTTTTGACTGACTGGGGTACTACCACTCAGTGGTGTAGGTAAAGGTGATGTAGCAGGAGTAGGTACTATCTGTGAACTACTAGATGGGGTACCTACGGGGTTATTCTGAGTCCTTGTCTGTTTCTGTGGAGTATAGGGGTGGTAAGGGATACCCCCCTCTGGTTCTTCTGTGGTGCTAGGGCTCTGTTGTCTAATACTGTCTGAACTGTCTTCAAATATAGGAGAGATAAAATCTACTTTATACTGCTTTCCACTACGTGTTCGTCCAATGTCATCAAAATCACTTTCAAACTCTTGTGACATTACTATCTTTACTTATTCATCTAAGACTAGATCCATTGTTCCTTTTTCGTATAGCAGCATCTTAAGGGACAAGTTTAGAGATCTTAGGTACTTACCGCGATATCCTCTGAAGAAGTATCGTTCGGCTTCACTGAAGCTCTTTCTCTGGTCAACTGCAAATTCTGTAACGAAGCCGTCTAGCACACTGATAAGCCAGAAGTCCACTGCTCTCGTAATCAGATTGTCAAGGTTCTGCACGGTCTGAATCAGCTCCGTTGTCCAGACAATGTTTCTTTTCTTCTTGAATGTGTTCCTATCTGTCAACTTGGATAACCAGTCGAAAAGCTTGTTTCCGTAGGTTGAAAAAAATATAGTGTGTATGTCTGAAGCGATATGCTTTACTAACTAGGCCTCTATGCTCAGTTTAGGGCTTCGGTTTTCTTTCTTGGAAAACTCCCTTAAGTCTGAATCCAGCCACTGGTGAAACTCTTCTCTGGTAGGATGCCAACAGAACATTAACTCCTAGTCGTTCAAACCGGCAACGGAACCATTTGTTGATTGCATGGGCAGACCCGGGTTTACTATAATCAACCAACAACACCCCTAGCTCACTGGCTCTTTCGGCGATAGACTGCAAGGCGGCCTAAAGTCTCACCTGAAGTGAATCTAATGGGTTGGCCAAGGACTCAAGTGTCTTGGACCAGGTTTTGAGGCAATCCTACTAGTGGCACGTAGCTCTCCTAGCCACGAGACCTCCTTCCTGCATCTGTGCGTCGCACGACCTCCTGCTCGCGTCGCGCAATCCCGTCGTCGCGCAGCTCCTCTAGCCGCGAGATGTTTCTTTCCACCACCGTGCGGTCCTTCTCTATGATGCGCACTTTCCCTGACTTGCGGTATTTCCAGCCTTAGCACATCACCGCGCACCGTGCGACACGCAGCTCCTGCTCAACGCGAAGTCCTCAACCTGTGGTATCGCGCACCGCAGCTTCTCTGCCAATGCGATATCACCTCTCTGTGATATCCTACCTCCACGGTTTAGCGCACTTAGCGTTGCTCGTGTCGACATGCAAGAATTAACATACTAAGCTATTCAATACTGCAACCAGTAGCTGTTTACGCAAACATAAATGAAACACATACAACATGCCAAAGGCTTTTAACTTATGATTATCCTTCTGTGCTGTGGTGAACTGGTTAATACATTCATCCATTCAACTGCAATGAAGTCCATGAAATAACTGAGCAATGCATAAGTAAACAAACACATAAATCAGTCGCATAACACAGATTTTAACGTGGTTCACCTCCAGGATGGAAGTTACGTCCATAGAACTGTGTTTTCTATTATAGCTCAAGGGGAAGGTAAAACAAAGTCTTGCTGCACCGCATATGCAACTCAAGATCTTCTCTCTTAGATCTCTCTTCTCTTTATATCGCTCTCTTACAATATACTCTTCCCTCTCAGTTGATCCCTGCGGATCGTTACATGCATGCTCTATAAGCCAGCTACTAGTTTCAGTAAGATTGCTACGGCTAAGACCAGAACCAGAGCTCGGCTTTTACAACAGTCTACTTATCCTTATTTCCTAATTCATTCACGACTATCTAACTATCTATACAACCAACTAGCTAACTAACTAACCCTTTACAATACAAAATTACATTCTTTTATAAGCAGCCCGAAGGTCCTGCTTTTACAACACTGTGGGCCTGTCCCAACAGTAACCCAAACCCTAATTAGTGACAGTCGGTCCTCTCTGTCCTTGAGGTAGCCGCTTCCCGTCACACCACAGCTCTCTGCAGTCTTCCATGCTTCCTGGCACTGACCATGGGTACTATGCACCGCTTCTCTGGTTTCTGTCCTTCGTCTTCAATGCTTGAGCCTCGTTGATCCTTCTTCTTTATGAGGGTCGCTGAGCCCTCTTGTCTTCCGCCGCTGCCTTCAATGCAGTGGGTGAGCTCTCCCTTCTCGGCCGCTCAGGTACCGTTGCCCTTCTTTGACTTTCGCATCTAAAAAAGTCATGGTTTCCGGCTCTGCTCTCCAGCTGGAAACGTGCTACGGCGTCGTAGCTCTGCCTTAACTTCTTTCCGCTAAAGCTTATCATTCCGCCAAAACTAGCAGCTTCTTCTGTAGCTGCGGGACCCTGTTCCAACATACAGCGGCTGGCAGGTTGGTTTGGGGTACAGTCAAAGTGATAGTTGTGGTTCGACGTGCGGTCACTTCAGCTTCCTTGTCGGGATTTCTCTCAAAAGTTGAAGTCATAGTTGGAAAGGTTTGTGACTGGAATTCATGACCTGGTTGGTATCCACCGACCTCGAAGAGAGATGATTTTGTGGATAGCTTCTGTACCGAAGTGAATATCTCAGGAAGTTTCTCAATGAATGCTTGCAAATATCTGTGTTCACAGCTTTCGACATAGCACTTTTGCACAATTCAAGTGGGCTTACTGAATTTTGTTTTGGTACTTGCTCCTCTGTTACTTTTGTCGGGGATGGAGGTGGAGGCGTAGACACAAGATCGACAACATTTTCAGGCGTCGATGTGTGGGTGATCTTAGCTTTCTTTGGTCGACCTGGTAGTGCTCCTGCCTCGACAAATATTTGGAACTGGGTTTCCACTGGCACTTCATTTGCTGTGGCATCTTCTATTATGTCAATGGCTGTAGCTGCCAGTTCCTCCTCCTCATCTGATGATTCTACAATGATAAGCTTGCGCTTACCTTTTCCTTGTTGTCGTTGTTGTGTCCATAACTTCTTTCTTGCAGCTGCTATCTCTTTCGACAATTTTTTATAATGCCTTTTGTGATAGCATACTTTGGGTTTTCTAGTTCTGCTCTCCCCTTGGCTCCTGGGTTTGGATGAGACTTTCTGCAGCTAAAGTGATTGCCTACTGCTCTGCCTGTGTTTCTTCTGTCTGTGGTTCTGCCCTCTGTGCTGTCGGAGGTTTGATGATGATTTGAATTCGGCCAGTGTGTTCAACCGGTGTCTCCTCCGACACAAAGGTGATGATGTAGAGGTTCAGCTCATAGTCTTCTTCTTTCTCTTGGTCGGTTAATGGCTCCTCGATCGAGAAGTCAATATTCTTTGTTGTCGCTGGTACTAGTATCTTTGTTTTAGCTTGTCGAGACAGCTCCTGAAAGATCTGGTCGATCAATGGATAATAGTCGAGGGCTTTTGCATTTGAGTCGGTGCCCTGCATGTACCACATCGAAGTATGTTCAAGCTCTAACTGGATGTGGGACTTTGTTGGTAGACTTCGTAGGATGTTTTGAGGCACTCTCCATCTAGTCATGTGGACTTTTAGCTATTGGAGCCAGTTCTCCAATATCACTTTTTCATCTTCCAATTCCTTTAAGGTTCCTTTCTGGGAGAATGGTTTGAATCTCCACATGTGGAATCTTGTCGGTTCTTGAAAAATTGGGTTTCTGTCGGGGCAGATATGGTACATGACTATCCATAGTATGAGGGAGAGGAACCTAATGATTCCTCCCGTCTCTTGGCATCTTTCACAGATGGTCTTGACCATGTCGGTGACATATTCAGCCCATCTGTATATCTTTCCATTTGTTGCAATGGTGTCAACAACTTCTAACATGTCTAATTTAAGGTCGCTGCCTTGACCTGCTAGGGTGAGTGTTATGGCTATTATTTTGGCCACAATCTGTGGCATTCGGGTTGTGATTTGACTAATCATCAACCCCTTCGAGTTTTTGACCGAAGACGACCCAGTTAGTTCTTCGACCAGTCCTTCTTTAATACCGACTGGTATTGGGTCTCCTATGTTTGAGAGACCTGTCAGCTTGGAGATGACTTCCCCAGAGATTTCGACTGGTTGGTCGAAGTAGAACCGGCCGTTGTGGTACCGACTTATGATGAATTTTATGGCTGTTTCCTTGGTGCCACCGAAGCTGGCCATGAGTAGTGCATTGACATAGTTGAATATGGTACTGTATTTTATTTTCTCTGTAGCTTGAGTAGGCTTCTTGTTGACACAATCCCATTCTTGCATCTCGGTCCATAGTTTTTTCCATGAGCCTTCGTGCACCTTAGCATTCTTAATGTTCTTTAGCCTTTGGACTAAAGGTGTTTCTATAGTTTGTAATTCCTTGGCTTTGGATGAAGCTCTAGTCTGTTTGGGTGCCATCTTGTCGGTTTGGTGGTCTATTTCACTAAGGGATTCTCGGCTTTCAGTCGTCTGGATGCTCTGATGCTCTCTCTATATGAATTGCGGTGAATGATCCTTCGGTGGTCCAGTATTTATAGGGGATGCTTTGGATGTTTTCATCGATGAGTGTATTAATGGCAGACATGATGTTCCAGCTGGAACACTTGAGTGTGCATTAATGGAGAATTTCTTTCGGCGCTCAAGCTCATGAATGCGCGATGGGACTATCGAGGTTGCCGGTTGATGTCGATTATGAAAATAGTCGGTTGATGAAAATGGTCGATGGCGTTATGTCGATGGGCATGATGTCGGGTGTCGAAATGGTAATTTCCTGTCATAGTTTTCTGCATGTACGGCATTATTTTTCTTTTTGGATTTTTAGGTTTTTATAGCTTTTGGTTTAACCGTTATGGTCGTTATAGGATTTTTTTTTCACTATGTTTATTTCTAGTTTCTGTAGTGTTTTAGTTGGGCTCCATTAACGAGTTTCTGAAATACTATGCCCTGTAATGTCCTTAGTCGGACTGATCCATTGGTATGTATCTCTTCGACAACGTAGGGTCCCATCCATTCTGTATGGAGCTTTTTAGGTTTTTCTTTTACTCGACTATTGTATAGTAAAGAAAGGTCTCCAACCGAAAAGTTTTTATTCTTGATGTTTCTGTCGTGCCATGCTTTTTGTTGTTGTTTCTGGATTTCTTGATTTTGTATCGCCATTAGTCGGTGTTCTTCGAGTTTGCTTAGTTGCAATAGTCGGTCCTTTCTTCCTTGTTCGACATCGACATGTAGGATCTCTGCGATGATAGGTGACTATTGTCGGAAGTGTAATGGGACTACTGCTTCTTGTCCATAGACTAGTCGAAAAGGAGTCTAGTCGATCGAGCATTTATATGCTGTTCTGTATGCCCATAATACTACAGGTATTTTCTCCTCCTAGTTGAGAGCTTTCCCCCCTCCTCGGCAGTTAAATTTTCATTCTTTATATAGATAAACAACCTCTTATCATCTAATTGAATACATTCACAAAGAAATCGACATTCTCTCCTTCATTTTCTCGAACTACATGAAACATGAACTCTTTTCTTCATTGCATCTGTTGAGCATCTTCCCTGAAATGGTTGTACCAAATCCAACGTATTTCAATGTTGGTTGATGAAGGCTCTATCAATTGGCGTAAAATTTTTTGGCAATACTTGCATCTCCATCAGTAAAAAGTGTAGCGATCTCTCAATATTTTTGATGGTGTGACACGGATAGGTATCCCTCTTCAATGCACAGCAACATAATTTTAAAGTCGTGGCAGAATAGCATATTTCTATATATTATTTATCGAAATATTTCCAATATATGCCGTCGTATTTACCATTAAACCTGCACTTTAAAATAACAATTCAAGAATCAATAAGGAAATATAACCAAAATCGATGAATCATTAAGGAAAATAGAATTATATCGAATGAAATGAAAAGAATGTTCCTTTTTAACTTCATCGATTAACGCATTGTTGAATCTCTGCACAAGTTGTCATCCTCATGTACTTATCCTGAGAGAGTTTATTTTATTTTATTTTTTATAATAATATCTTTGACTCATACTCAACAACCAATTACATCTAGATAGATTAATTGCACATTGACTTCAATTTTGCAGTTTTGGGGTTGCAGTTTCCATGCATTTTGATGCACAGATTTGCATTGATGGTGACTTGGATGGATATCTCAGCAATAAGATATCTAAACTACTTAATCGAACGGTTACTTCTTCCTTAAAAGTAATTTCATCGTGATGAGCTAGCAATTCTTATTAAATTTTTGTAAACTAATATCATTATTTGCTTGTTACTTATGACAATGTGTTAGTCTTCAAACTCCCGCCATACATGATCTCCTTTTGATTAAATGGCATGCAATGCGTTTTCCTAGCTACAATTTGGTAAAATGTAACTAAATTCCATGGATATATTCATGATAACGGAATAACCGCCACCTTGATGCTTTGTGATCGGATAGGAAGTACTTAATTGCAGTTTGCTCTCATTTTGATTTCCAACTGTCTTCTTTCTAGAAAACGAAGCAGCTTCGATGGCCATTCACACGTGGAGACTTTTCTTAAATGGATCAATCTCTTCACGGCAAGGTGGCAAGGTGATTTCATTCCTATACTCTCCTTGCTGGCTGCAACTGGAGAAAATGTGTCCATGCTTACTACTTTCTATTTGAACTCATGGTTGCAAACCCCTACTTCAAATTCGTTGACACAAATCAGAAGTATTTTTAATGATTATAATTTCAACGAACGCATTTCCTTTCCCTCGTGGTTTTATTAACATCATTCATGTGAGGTGATGGATTCCTATTTTCCTCATAAAGTTCGTAACAAAAAAAAAATTCCTGCCAAACTTAAAAAGTATCCTTATTATTTATTCAAACCAAAAGTGCACCAATAATTTATATTAATAAATAAAGTTCCTTTTAGATTATAGTTACTTGGTTAAAGTTGCATTTACAAAGGATCCCTTAATAAAATACTATAAAATGATGATATAGTTTCTTTCAAAGATATATATCAATTATAATGAAACTTTATAAGGTTATGCACGAAAGAAAAGAACTTTGTCATATAACTAATTTATTGGTGTTGCAAAAATGATAACGCTGCAAACATTTAGTCAATCTAGTTTGGAAAATGAGACATTTAATAAGCGTTTTATGTGATCAAGTAGTATATTCAAGATGAAACATCGTTCTAAGCTCTCATCTCATGAGATTTGTATGAAAAAGAATATCCAAAATTCTTAATTCAAAATTCATTTTACAAACCAAAGCTTTAAGGACAATTATTGCATATAATAAAATTATATCTTAATGAAAACTCTTAATGCTAATAGTGCCCTTTTAGCTTTCATGTTAAAACAAACTATGTTATGATAGATGTAACATCAAACATAGTTATGAAGTTATATAAGATATGCCAAAAGATATTTTAATAATTAAAGAATATTTGTATTCATTAAAATGTTATGTGAGCAAAATAATGTCTTTGGTGTAAAATTATGTGGCTATAACTAAGCATATCATTAAATAATATTAAAAATATTAGTAATTCATATATCTTAATGTTGTATAAGCCACAAATAAATAATTTTCTTCCTCCTTTCCAACTGGAGATCTAAACATAAACATCAACCATGGAGAACTCAAACCAAAACCTCAAGAAAGCATACGACCATCAAATAATCTTACATGAAAAAGTTGAGAGAATAAAAAGCATATAAATCAAACCACTTACTATTTCAAACCAAGCAAAAGAATAAGTAGCGCAAAGAAGACTAAGGTATTGAAGAAAGAAAGACATGAAACCACCTTCAAATCAAACAATATAAAAGAAAACCAAAAACTAAGTATTCACAAAAATTCTAATAGGGGTTCCCTTTGATTTTGCGAAAATCAAAGAGAGTTTTTGGGGTGCCAACAAATGGCGACATGCTGAGTGAACCAGTTATCTCTGCAAAATAATTCTGAATCTTAAATAATATAAGAGAAATAATGATAAAGGCCTCTTCAAATGTCAATTTCCCAATCACATAACTTAATCTTTCCATTTGATTATATATGTAAAGATTGAAGCAAAACTTTCAAAATCAATCAAACTATCCCGACCATTATTCAAAATCTTATAAAGATAAATGATTATTCTACAAATGCAGAACGAAAATTTTCCAAGAAATCAGATTCTCTTAACCAAATCAAGTCAAAGAACACATAGTATATAGGTATGACCTCAATACCATAGGATAAACCTATTAACCTCACTTAGATGCTTTTATCCCATCCGCTATATATATATATATATATATATATATTGGACATAATAAATAAATACATTAACTGAAGACTACTACCTTGGTTTGGTAACCAGATGTTGGCAGCATCATTCACAAGAAGTGTCAAAAAATGAAAAGGTCGGCTTGTGATGAGACCTCCTTTCTCCTAATCAAATAACTAAGAGCCAACATCCTGGCTTGGTAACTAGATGCGGTAATGTCACTTCAACAGAGCTTATGATCATGACAGGTCGGCTCATGATGAGACCTCCTGTTCTTCAGTCAATCTCTTATATTTTATTAATGTTATGTACAATGAATAATATTAAGGTTATTGTTAATCTCAAGAGAGATTACTTAGTGGATGGGGAAGCAGATCCAAATGGCCCATTAAAGAGCAAAGAATGGCATAAAAAGTCTAAAAGATAAATTACGATTCCTGACCTACTTCAATCTAGGGAAAATTATTCCTTTGAAAAGAAACATATCTACATTATAGCATCATTTTGAAAGATAAAGATCCTAGATAATAGCAGAGTAACTCAATCAATCTATCAATATGATCCATAATAAAATTTTCAAATCCAAGACTAATCTTGCTATGGTTAGAATCTTTAAAAAAGAACAATGTCTTTATAATAATGTCTCTTTAACAGAAAAAGTATTTCTATCAAATACTTGACAGAAATACATGGTTTTGATCACCACATGCTAAAATTAGTTTACCCCCTTTTTGGAAAACAAGCAAACCACTCAACAGAAAATTCTATTAACTTACAAAATAAAACGATCAAAGCAAGAAATCTGAAATGGATATATGCAAATACAAAAATAAAAAATCAACCCTGAATAGATTAACATCTTTCAATGGAGAAACATAAAATAATTATATCACAAATGAAAAGAGAGAATTAGTTTCTACAAGATGAAAAATATGTTTCTCTATAAATTGTGACATAAAGATTTGTTAAAAATAAGGAAGATGTTTTAATAATTTAGGTTGCTCTTATTAATAAGCAAAAGAAAACAAACCAAAAATAACAAATTTAAACTTAATCTTAATTACATATGCAGTTACAACTCAAAATATTTTGGTATTGATGTGCGACAGCATTCTTCATTTTCTTAAAAGTTCCTGCTTATGATCATAAGAATGTATAAAACATTTTCTAAATTAAGTCGAAAAAGTAAAAGATAAATGACTTAACAAGAAAATTTTAAATAAATATAATTATGAGCAAGAGATTCAAAGGTAAAGAAAACATCCCTGAATGTACCGCTAAGTTTCACCTCATGAAATTGGCATCATCTTCATAACTACATTTATTCAAAACAAGAAAACGTAAAAATGAAGAAAACAAAATAAACCTAATCCTAACTATGTACAAGAGAAATCAATTTTAATGAAAATTTAAGTAAAGTGAAATAGCCAATGAAGCCATTGAAGCATTTGTAATCCTGCAAAATAAAACATATCAAATATTAATAATTTGAATTGAAATGCTTCATACTGAAAAATAGAAAGTATACAATTTGTATTTACAAAAGGAAGAAAAATAGGACATGGAAACCTTTTAAGATATGATCCTTCCAACCAAAAATAAATTGAATCATAAAAAGAAGACTGGAGGACATTTACAGCTTGTGAAGATTCAATCGAGTGTGTGATAGAAAATTCATCAGGATAGTAATAAAAAAGCGGCATGTCGAGATTACGATCAATGGTTTCAAGGGAAGTTAAAATAGAGGATATAATTTGTAAGGAAACATCGTCATCATAGAATTGAAAATCAAATTTTGACATTATCGTAGAGTGAGAGCTTTCCCTTTGAAATTCATGAGATTTTGACGACTCAATTAATTTACAATTGAAAAGATTAGTATCACCAAAATATAAAATATTATAAGACATGGTTTTATCTTTTAACTTAGCTTCTTTACTATTATTGTATGTGTGAGATTCATGAACAATATTTATAAAATTATTTTCATCGTCAATATCTTGAATAGAAAGATTTTCCTCATTCCTATACAACAAATCACTTTGCATAGGAACTAACCATAGTGGAGAATTTGTTTGTATATTAGCATATGGACATGAACTATAATGAGTAAATAGATCCGAATATAAAGCATGATAACTTTCCAAATGTTGAAAATTAGATGTTCCCCTTTTCATAGGACAATCTTGATTAAATGATTCAAGAGAAAAACCATTGTCCATATTCTGATTTGTTGATATATCATGTGAAGGAATGAGATAATTTTGTTCAATTTGAGAAGAAGAAAATGTAAAATCATGATTTATGCAACTATCATTCAAAGATTCATTTTTAGGTCCCAAAATCATCGATTCCTTTTCGACTACAATTGCTTGAACAAGAGAATTATTTTTTAATGTAAGTGTTGAATTCAAATTCTTTTGTTCTTGAAATTGTATATTAGAAGATCCTAATATTTGTTGATGTTCAACAATTTTAGTGAAAGAATTTGGATCAATAATATTAGACCTTGCATCAATATTAACCAATGAAGTGATGCAACCATCAACATGCATATCATCAATTTGAAGCTTATCATCATTTGCTTGATCATGTAAAGTTGAATGAGAATCAAGATATAAAAATAAATCTGTTATTTCTTCTACAGAAAGTTGATCTTTCTCATGGAATCTAAAATGCATTGACATAAATCTTGAAAAGAAAGTACTAGTAGATTCACCTTCTTGTTTGTGAAGATTTCCAATCTCATACCTCAACTCTTGATAATTATAATCCTCATGTGCATCAATAAAAAACTCCATGAAATGTTTCCATGAGTGAATGGATTTAGCCAGTAACATTTCGAATCAACCTCAAATTCTTCTTTTGAAAGTGACAGTAAAAATCCTGCAAATCTTACTCTCACACACTATACGATAATGGCTACAAATATCTATAAATTCAGTGAGATGTTTCAAAGTAGTCATTTTACCTTCTCCATCAAAACTTAACCTTTGCAAGAGATTTACTGCACTTGCAGAAGTATCTCCAGCAGGCCCAGGCATGCTGAAAGCATGTTCTAAAACAGTAATAGGATCCATTTTAAAATAGATCAAAATTTAAAAGAAATAGCTCAAAAGGGCTTACTTGTCGATTGGCCCTCCTTCTAGTTCCATTTGTTGACTGGACTTTCTAACCTAGCCAACTAAGGAGAAATAGTCCACACAAAGCGCTTAAAACAACCCTCAGTGTGTTTGGAATGACTAAATCTTGCGGGAATAAAAGGCCCCACTACCTTTGTATATTTGCTCTCAAGAACAGAGTCTTACTACTTGAACTTAAAAAAAATGTCATAAACCAATTAACAGATTCAAAGGGTAAACTAAATCTAATCTATGTTTTGCTCTCTTAAGGAAAGTCTCATTTTTATTGATATGAGTTCCTGAAAACTAAAATTCAAACCTTGATGATGTAATATAGCTAATATAAAATGTATAACTGATCTAAGATGCAAATTTTAAAAGCTAGAAACACACACAGATTATAGTAGCTACTAAAATTGCACAGATTTTATAGCTCCTAGCCTGTAACCTTCCGGTCATGAAATAAAATAAAATCTAATTTGAAAACTAACTTTAATTAACCTATTTTCTACTCTATCCTAGCTATCCTGCACAGGAGCATTATTAATTTATATAAATCTGGTGTATGAGAAGTATGATTTGATTACATTATATTAAAATATAATCTAATTCTTTAAGCACATCAACCTTTCAAAAAACCAAGTAATTAACAAAGTAACCACTGATCTATTTCAAATTGCTCATTACATCAAACTTGAGACTGTTGTAGACAATCAAATACAATGAAACTAGATACTCTAGACAGATAAACATAAAAGTTTTAAGTGCCAAAATGAAAAATAGAAACTGTATTTGAATTTTATTCAAATGAGTGAGGAAGAACAATAAAATGCAATCTTACTGAAACAGTTTGAATAAGTCTTGGAACAATACTGATAGCGATGCTTTGTTATAAAACTCTCTGAATGAAAATTACAGATCTCCTTACATGTCCAGAAATCACTTATGGCAGAATCTCTCTCCCCTACTCTCACAGACACATGGAAAGAAGAGAAGAACAAAGAACAGAAAGATAACTTTTTGTCAGCCCTGTCGAGAGCATTCCCCCCTCCTCAGCAGTCAGATTTTCATTCTTTATATAGATAAACAACCTCTTTTCGTCTAATTGATTCCATTCACAAAGAAATCGGCATTCTCTCCTTCATTTTCTCGAACTACATGAAACATTCTCTTTTCTTCATTGCGTCTGTTGAGCATCTTCCCTGAAATGGTTGTACCAAATCCAACGTATTTCAATGTCGGTTGATGAAGGCTCTATCAATTGGTGTAGAAAATTTTGGCAATACTTGCATCTGCATCAGTAAAAAGCGTAGCGATCTCTCAACAGTTTTGATGGTGTGACAGGGATAGGTATCCCTCTTCAATGCACAGCAACAGAATTTTAAAGTCATGGCAGAATAGCATATTTCTATATATTATTTCTCCCAGAATATTTCCAATATATCGCATCGTATTTACCATCAAATCTACACTTTAAAATAACAATTCAAGAATCAATAAAGAAATATAACCAAAATCGATGAATCATTAAGGAAAATAGAATTATATCGATGAAATGAAAAGAATGTTCCTTTTTAACTTCATCGATTAACGCATTGTTGAATCTCTGCACAAGTTGTCATCCTCATGTACTTATCCTGAGAGAGTTTATTTTATTTTATTTTTTATAATAATATCTTTGACGCATATTCAACAACCAATTGCATTTGGATAGATTAATTGCACATTGACTTCAATTTTGCAGTTTCCATGCATTCCGATGGACAGGTTTGCATTGATGGTGACTTGGATGGATATCTCATCAATATGATATCCAAACTACTTAATCAAATGGTTACTTCTTCCTTAAAAGTAATTTCATTGTGATGAGCTAGCAATTCTTATTAAATTTTTGTAAACTAATATCATTATTTGCTTGTTACTTATGACAATGTCTTAGTCTTCAAACTCCCACCATACATGATCTCGTTTTGATTAAATGGCATGCAATGCGTTTTCCTAGCTACAATTTGGTAAAATGTAACCAAATTCCATGGATATATTCATGATAACGGAATAACTGCCACCTTGATGCTTTGTGATTGGATAGGAAGTACTTAATTGCAGTTTGCTCTCATTTTGATTTCCAACTGTCTTCTTTCTAGAAAACGAAGCAGCTTCGATGGCCATTCACACATGGATACTTTTCTTAAATGGATCGATCTCTTCACGGCAAGGTGGCAAGGTGATTTCATTCCTATACTCTCCTTGCTGGCTACAACCAGAGAAAACGTGTCCATGCTTACTACTTTTTGTTTCAACTCATGGTTGCAAACCCCTACTTCAAATTCGTTGACACAAATCAGAAGTATATTTAATGATTATAATTTCAATGAACTCCTTTCCTTGTTCTCGTGGTTTTATTAACATCATTCATGTGAGGTGATGCAATCCTATTTTCCTCATAAAGTTTGTAACAAAAAAAAATTTCCTGCCAAACTTAAAAAGTATCCTTATTATTTATTCAAACCAAAAGTGCACCAATAATTTATTTATACTTACTTGGTTAAAGTTGCATTTACAAAGGATCCCTTAATAAAATATTATAAAATGATGATAGAGTTTCTTTCAAAGATATATATAAATTATAATGAAACTTTATAAGGTTATGCATGAAAGAAAAGAACTTTGTCATATAACTAATTTATTGGTGTTGCAAAAATGATAATGCTGCAAACACTGATTAGTCAATCTAGTTTGGAAAATGAGACATTTAATAAGTGTTTTATGTGTTCAAGTAGAATATGCAATATGAAACATCGTTCTAAGCTCTCATCTCATGAGATTTGTATGAAAAAGAATATCCAAAATTCTTTTTTCAAACCAAAGCTTTAATGACGATTATTGCATACAATAAAATTGTATCTTAATGAAAACTCTTAATGCTAATAGTGCCCTTTTAGCTTTCATGTTAAAACAAACTATGTTATGATAGACGTAACATCAAACATAGTTATGAAATTATATAAGATATGCCAAAAGATATTTTAATAATTAAAGAATATTTGTATTCATTAAAATGTTATGTGAGCAAAATAATGTCTTTGGTGTAAAATTATGTGGCTATAACTAAGCATATCAAGAAGTAATATTAAAAATCTTAGTAATTCACATATTTTAATGTTGTATAAGCCACAAAGAAATAATTGTTTTCCTCCTTTCCAACTGGAGATCTAAACATAAACGTCAACCATGGAGAACTTAAACCAAAACCTCAAGAAAGCGTACGACCATCAAATAATCTTACATGAAAAAATTGAGGGAATAAAAAGCATATAAATGAAACCACTTACTATTTCAAACCAAGCGAAAGAATAAGCGGGGAAAAGAAGACTAAGGTATTGAAGAAAGAAAGACATGAAACCACCTTCAAATCAAACAATATAAAAGAAAACAAAAAACTAAGTATTCACAAAAATTCTAATAGGGGTTCCCTTTGATTTTGCGAAATTCAAGGAGAGTTGTTGGGGTCCCAACAAATTGCGACATGCTAGGAGAACCAGTTATCTCTGCAAAATAATTCTGAATCTTAAATAATATAAGAGAAATAATGATAAAGGCCTCTTCAAATGTCAATTTCCCAATTACATAACTTAATCCTTCTATTGGCTTATATATGTAAAGATTGAACCAAAACTTTCAAAATCAATCAAACTATCCCGACCATTATTCAAAATCTTATAAAGATAAATGATTATTCTACAAATGTAGAATTTTTTTTCTCCAAGAAATCAGTTTCTCTTAACCAAAACAAGTCAAAGAACACATAGTATATAGGTATGACCTCAATACCACAGGATAAACCTATTAATCTCACTTAGATGCTTTTATCCCATCCACTAGATATATATATATATATATATATATATATATATTGGACATAATAAATAAAGACATTAACTAAAGACTACTACCTTGGCTTGGTAACCAGATGTTGGTAGCATCATTCACAAGAAGTGTCAAAAAATGAAAAGGTCGGCTCGTGATGAGACCTCCTTTCTCCTAATCAAATGACTAAGAGCCATCACCCTGGCTTGGTAACTAGATGCGGTAATGTCACTTCAGTAGAGCTTATGATCATGACAGGTCGGCTAGTGACGAGACCTCCCGTTCTTCAGTTAATCCCTTATATTTTATTAATGTTATGTACAATGA
This sequence comes from Pseudotsuga menziesii, assembly GCA_001517045.1. Taxonomy (NCBI): domain Eukaryota; kingdom Viridiplantae; phylum Streptophyta; class Pinopsida; order Pinales; family Pinaceae; genus Pseudotsuga; species Pseudotsuga menziesii. Next base: position 157,406 of record LPNX011085719.1, read on the forward strand.
ATAATATTAAGGTTATTGTTAATCTCAAGAGAGATTACTTAGTTGATGGGGAAGCAGATCCAAATGGCTCATTAAAGAGCAAAGGATGGCATAAAAAATCTAAAAGATAACTTACTATTCCTGACCTACTTCAATCTAGGGAAAATTATTCCTTTGAAAAGAAATGTATCTACATTATAGCATCATTTTGAAAGATAAAGATCCTAGATAATAGCCGAGTAACTCAATCAATCTATCAATATGATCCATAATAAAATTTTCAAATCCAAGAGTAATCTCGCTATGGTTAGAATCTTAACAAAAGAACAATGTCTTTATAATAATGTCGCTTTAACAGAAAAAGTATTTCGATCAAATACTTGACAGAAATACATGGTTTTGATCACCACATGCTAAAATTAGTTTACCCCCTTTTTGGAAAACAAGCAAACCACTCAAAAGAAAATTCTATTCACTTACAAAATAAAACGATCATAGCAATAAATCTGAAATGGATATATGCAAATACAAAAATAAAAAATCAACCCTGAATAGATTAACATCTTTCAGTGGAGAAACATAAAATAACTATATCACAAATGAAAAGAGAGAATTAGTTTTTACAAGATGAAAAATATGTTTCTTTATAAATTGCGACATAAGGATTTGTTAAAAATAAGCAAGATGTTTTAATAAGTTAGGCTGCTCTTATTAATAAGCAAAAGAAAACAAACCAAAATAAACAAATTTAAAGTTAGTCTTAATTACATATGCAGTTACAACTCAAAATATTTTGGTATTGATGTGCGAAAACATTCTTCATTTTCTTAAAAGTTCCTGCTTATGATCATAAGAATGTATAAAACATTTTCTAAATTAAGTTAAAAAAGTAAAAGATAAATGACTTAACAAGAAAATTTTAAATAAATATAATTATGAGCAAGAGAGTCAAAAGTAAAGAAAACATCCCTGAATGTACCGCTAAGTTTCACCTCATGAAATTGGCATAATCTTCATAACTGCATTTATTCAAAACAAGAAAACGTAAAAATGAAGAAAACAAAATAAACCTAAGCCTAACTATATACAAGAGAAATCAATTGTAATGAAAATTTAAGTAAAGTGAAATAGCCATTGAAGCCATCGAAGCATTTGTAATCCTGCAAAATAAAACATATTAAATATTAATAATATGAATTGAAATGCTTCATAGTGAAAAATATAAAGTATAAAATTTGTATCTACAAAAAGAAGAAAAATAGGACATGGAAACCTTTTAAGATATGATCCTTCCAACCAAAAATAAATTGAATCATAAAAAGAAGATTGGAGGACATTTACAACTTGTGAAGATTCAATGGGGTGTGTGATAGAAAATTCATTAGGATAGTAATAAAAAAGCGGCATGTTGAGATTACGATCAATGGTTTCAAGGGAAGTTAAAGTAGAGGATATCCTTTGTAAGGAAACATCATCATCATATAATTGAAAATCAAATTTTGACATTATCTTAGAGTGAGAACTTTCCCTTTGAAATTCATGAGATTTTGATGACTCAATTAACTTACAATTGAAAAGATTAGTATCACCAAAATCTAAAACATTATAAGACATGGTTTTATCTTTTAACTTAGCTTCTTTACTATTATCGTATGCGTGAGATTCATGAGCAATATTTATAAAATTATTTTCATCATCAATATCTTGAATGGAAAGATTTTCCTCATTCCTATACAACAAATCACTTTGCATAGGAACTAACCATAGTGGAGAATTTGTTTGTATATTAGCACCTGGACATGAACTATAATCAGTAAATAGATCTGGATATAAAGCATGATAACTTTCCAAATGTTGAAAATTAGATGTTCCCCTTTTTATAGGACAATCTTGATTAACTGATTCAAGAGAAAAACCATTGTCCATATTCTGATTTGTTGATATATTTTGTGAAGGAATGAGATAATTTTGTTCAATTTGAGAAGAAGAAAATGTAAAATCATGATTTATGCAACTATCATTCAAAGATTCGTTTTTAGGTCCCAAAACCATCGATTCCTTTTCGACTACAATTGCTTGAACAAGAGAATGATTTTTTAATGTAAGTGTCGAATTCAAATTCTTTTGTTCTTGAAATTGTATATTAGAAGATCCTAATATTTGTTGATGTTCAACAATTTTAGTGAAAGAATTTGGATCAATAATATTAGACCTTGAATCAATATTAACCAATGAAGTGATGCAACCATCAACATGCATATCATCAATTTGAAGCTTATCATTATTTTCTTGATCATGTAAAGTTGAATGAGAATCAAGATATAAAAATAAATCTGTTATTTCTTCTGCAGAAAGTTGATCTTTCTAATGGAATCTAAAATGCATTGAAATAAATCTTGAAAAGAAAGTACTAGTAGATTCACCTTCTTGTTTGTGAATATTTTCGATCTCATACCTCAACTCTTGATAATTATAATCCTCATGCGCATCAATAAACAACTCCATGAAATGTTTCCATGAGTGAATGGATTTATCTAGTAACATTTCGAAACAACATCGAATTCTTCTTTTGAAAGTGATAGTAAAAAACCTGCAAATCTTACTCTCACACACTATACGATAATGGTTACAAATATCTATAAATTCAGTGAGATGTTTCAAAGTAGTCATTTTACCTTCTCCATCAAAACTTAACCTTTGCAAGAGATTTACTGCACTTTCAGAAACACCTCCAGAAGGCTCAGGCATGCTGAAAGCATGTTCCAAAATAGTAATAGGAGCCATTTTAAAATAGATCAAAATTTAAAATAAATAGCTCAAAAGGGCTTACTTGCCGATCGGTCCTCCTTCTAGCGCCATTTTTTGACTGGATTTTCTAACTTGTTCAACTAAGGAGAAATAGTCCACACAAAGTGCTTAAAACAACCCTCGGTGTGTTTGGAATAACTAAATCTCGCGAGAATAAAGGCCCCGCTGCCTTTGTATATTTGCTCTTAAGAACATAGTCTTACTACTTGAACTTAACAAAAATGTCCTAAACTAATTAACAGATTCAAAGGATAAACTAAATCTAATCTATGTTTTGCTCTCTTAAGGAGAGTCTCATTGTTATTGATATGAGTTCTTGAAAACTAAAATTAAAAGCTTGATGATGTAATATAACTAATATAAAATGTATAACTGATCTAAGATGCAATTTTTAAAACTTAGAAACACACACAGAATATAATAGCTACTAAAACTGCACAGATTTTATAGCTGCTAACCTGTAGCCTTCCGGTCATGAAATAAAATAAAATCTAGTTTGAAAACTAACTTTAATTAACCTATTTTCTACTCTATCCTAACTATCCTGCATAGGAGCATTATTAATTTATATAAATCTGGTGTATGAGAAGTATGATTTGATTACATTATATTAAAATATAATGTAATTCTTTAAGCATGTCAACCTTTCAAAAAACCAAGTAATTAACAAAGTAACTATTGATCTATTTCAAATTGCTCATTACATCAGACTTGAGACTATTCTAGACAATCAAATACAATGAAACTAGATACTCTAGACAGATAAACATAAAAGTTTTAAGTGCCAGAATGAAAAATAGAAACTGTATTTGAATTTTTTTCAAATGAGTGAGGAAGAATAATAAAATGCAATCTTACTGAAACAGTTTGAATAAGTCTTGGAACAATATTGATAGCGATCCCTAGTTATAAAACTCTCTGAATGAAAATTACAGATCTCCTTACATGTCCAGAAATCACTTACGGCAGAATATCTCTCTCCCTACTCTCACAAACACATGGAACGAAAAGAAGAACAGAGCACATAAAGATAACATTTTGTCAGGTCTGTCAAGAGCTTCCCCCCTCCTCAGCAGTTGGATTTTCATTCTTTATATAGATAAACAACCTCTTATCGTCTAATTGATTACATTCACAAAGAAATCGGCATTCTCTCCTTCATTTTCTCGAACTACATGAAACGTTCTCTTTTCTTCATTGCGACTGTTGAGCATCTTCCCTAAAATGGTTGTACCAAATCCAACGTATTTCAATGTCGGTTGATGAAGGCTCTATCAATTGGCCTAGAAAAGTTTGGCAATACTTGCATCTCCATCAGTAAAAAGCGTAGCGATCTCTCAACAGTTTTGATGGTGTGACAGGGATAGGTATCCCTCTTCAATGCACAGCAACATAATTTTAAAGTCATGGCAGAATAGCATATTTCTATATATTATTTCTCCCAGAATATTTCCAATATATCGCATCGTATTTACCATTAGATCTACACTTTAAAATAACAATTCAAGAATCAATAAAGAAATATAACCAAAATCGATGAATAATGAAGGAAAATAGAATTATATTGAATGAAATGAAAATAATGTTCCTTTTTAACTTCATCGATTAAGGCATTGTTGAATCTCTGCACAAGTTGTCATCCTCATGTACTTATCCTGAGAGAGTTTATTTTATTTTATTTTTTATAATAATATCTTTGACGCATATTCAACAACCAATTACATCTAGATAGATTAATTGCACATTAACTTCAATTTTGCAGTTTTGGGGTTGCAGTTTCCATGCATTCCGATGGACAGGTTTGCATTGATGGTGACTTGGATGGATATCTCAGCAATAAGATATCTAAACTACTTAATCAAACGGTTACTTCTTCCTTAAAAGTAATTTCATTGTGATGAGCTAGCAATTCTTATTAAATTTTTGTAAACTAATATCATTATTTGCTTGTTACTTATGACAATGTCTTAGTCTTCAAACTCCCACCATACATGATCTCGTTTTGATTAAATGGCATTCAATGCATTTTCCTAGCTACAATTTGGTAAAATGTAACTAAATTCCATGGATGTATTCATGATAACGGAATAAGCGCCACCTTGATGCTCTGTGATCGGATAGGAAGTACTTAATTGGAGTTTGCTCTCATTTTGATTTCCAACTATCTTCTTTCTAGAAAACGAAGCAGCTTCGATGGCCATTCACACATGGATACTTTTCTTAAATGGATCGATCTCTTCACAGCAAGGTGGAAAGGTGATTTCATTCCTATACTCTCCTTACTAGCTGCAACCGGAGAAAACGTGTCCATGCTTACTACTTTCTGTTTCAACTCATGGTTGCAAACCCCTACTTCAAATTCGTTGACACAAATCAGAAGTATATTTAAAGATTATAATTTCAAAGAAACTCATTTCCTTTCCCTTGTGGTTTTATTAACATCATTTATGTGAGGTGATGCAATCCTATTTTCCTCATAAATTTTGTAACAAAAACAAAAAATTCCTGCGAAACTTAAAAAGTATCCTTATTATTTATTCAAACCAAAAATGCACCAATAATTTATATTAATAAATAAAGTTCCTTTTAGATTATAGTTCCTTGGTTAAAGTTGCATTTACAAAGGATCCCTTAATAAAATATTATAAAATGATGATAGCGTTTCTTTCAAAGATTTATATCAATTATAATGAAACTTTATAAGGTTATGCACGAAAGAAAAGAACTTTGTCATATAACTAATTTATTGGTGTTGCAAAAATGATAACGCTGCAAACTTTAGTCAAAATAGTTTGGAAAATGAGACATTTAATAAGTGTTTTATGTGATCAAGTAGTATATGCAAGATGTAACATCGTTCTAAGCTCTCATCTCATGAGATTTGTATGCAAAAGAATATCCAAAATTCTTAATTCAAAATTCATTTTTCAAACCAAAGCTTTAATGACAATTATTGCATACAATAAAATTATATCTTAATGAAAACTCTTAATGCTAATAGTGCCCTTTTAGCTTTCATGTTAAAACAAACTATGTTATGATAGACGTAACATCAAACATAGTTATGAAATTATATAAGAAATGCCAAAAGATATTTTAATAATTAAAGAATATTTGTATTCATTAAAATGTTATGGGAGCAAAATAATGTCTTTGGTGTAAGATTATGTGGCTATAACTAAGCATATCATTAAGTAATATTAAAAATCTTAGTAATTCATATATCTTAATGTTGTATAAGCCACAAAGAAGTAATTGTTTTCCTCCTCTCTAACTGGAGATCTAAACATAAACATCAACCATGGAGAACTCAAACCAAAACCTCAAGAAAGCATACGACCATCAAATAATATTACATGAAAAAATTGAGGGAATAAAAAGCATATAAATCAAACCACTTACTGTTTCAAGCCAAGCGAAAGAATAAGCAGCGCAAAGAAGACTAAGGTATTGAAGAAAGAAAGACATGAAACCACCTTCAAATCAAACAATATAAAAGAAAACCAAAAACTAAGTATTCACAAAAATTCTAATAGGGGTTCCCTTTGATTTTGCGAAAATCAAGGAGAGTTGTTGGGGTGCCAACACCTCCACCATCAGTCTGCCCATCAATTTTTCCATAGTTTTGAGCATCATCTTGAATTTTATATCACTGGATGAAGAGGTAGAAGCAGTGGGGTGTGTCTATTCTCTAACTTTCCTTCTGTCAACCTCCGGCTTCAGTTTTATTTTCCCACACGCCATCATATTGGCCTCTACTTGTAGGGTGTCAGTGAACATGGCCAGGAGGGTGTTTGACTTTATTTCTCTTAATAACAAAGCAAAATCATTGTCAAATGCATCAGTGTAATGAAGTTTAGCCGCCCCGGGTGAGGCTTGATATCAGTAGGTATTGAGTTGTAGACCCGCATGAATCTACTCAAAAAAGCATGGACTGACTCAAAACCTCCTTTCTCAAGATTGTTGTATTGAGACAAGACCTTTAACAGGATTTGTTTATCATCCCATCTTTCTAGAAATATAGTTTGAAAACTAGTGAAACTGCGGATAGACTTAGGTGGAAAATCTTTGTACCACTTCTTGGCTTCCCTAGACAAACTCTGAGCGAACAACCGCATTTTGAAATCTTCATCATCTACCTCTTCTAGGTTGATGAAATCATGAAACTTACCCACATGGTATCTCGCTGAGACATTCCCCTCCCCATCATAGAGTGCAATTATTTGGGCGTAGTTCAAGGGGAGGTCATGCAGAACCAGAGGTAGGGCTAATGGGGAAAACCTAGCAACAACCATTAGGGTAGGTCAACTAGGAGCAGACTTGGGGTTAGGCAACTGGGTGTTTTGAAAAATAGGGGCTGTATCCTCAGCTTTCACTGGGGTCTCTAGGTTCAGCCACAAAGAATCAAGCAGATAGGATTGCAGTATATTAGAGCTAGCCCTAGATTTCTTCAGGTCAGATTCAGATTTAGATTTGGTTAGTAGTCTTTCAGCTCTAACTCCCCATTCAGGTTCCATTATGCCGTACAAATCTTGAGATGATGACGTACCAAACAACGAAAAATCCACTTTATTTTTATTTTTATTTCTAAGTATTTTTTTCTGGATTATCCACACTTTGCAAAGTTTTGGGATCAGGGTTACCTCTCATGTGGATCCCTCTAGAAGCCAGGATACCTAGTGTGATACTGGTCGAAGTGGGTGTGGAGTCACTAGGACAAATATACAACCTTCTCGTGAATGCAGAAATTTCTGTTTGCCCCAAAAAATCTCTTTCTTGAAATCATGCAGTTCTTGTCGTCCCCAGAAACGATGCTAGTTTGTTAGCACTGGAATTGATCCAAAGTTTGCGGAAGGCCCACTCCCAGGTAACAGCAGAATCAATTTTGAAGAGAGAACTGGCCTTTTTCTCTTCCGAGAGGGATCTCTCACCAAATATGTACAAGTAAAACTATAAATTGTTTGTAAAATTGGTTGAAACAAGATATAGAACCACTGGGCGATGGAGTCAAGAAATGTAAGAGAAATGAACAGAACTTATGCAAATGATTTCAACACAGAGACAAGATAGCCATTCAATCACACTCAAATTATAATTGTTTGGTGGAGAAGAAGAACATGAACAGACCATCAACACAGAACATTGGAAAATGAATTTTGTATTAACTTTAGAATAAAGCTTTGGTGAATATCTAAAACAACAGATGGAGCATAACATGTATGAATTCCAAACTATTATACACTTATTTTATACATGAAAGAAAACATAATGGAAGAGATAAACTGGAAAAAAATTAACATGAGAAAGGAAGCAACAAAATGTAATATAAACAACACATGAATCCCTGTGTAAAACGTCGACCTTGGCTCTGCAACTTTATTAAAATACTCTTGAAAGCATACACTGCAAAATTACATCGGTTTCAACCCTTTCTCCTTCTTCAGGTGGTATATTTATAGCATTTTGGACTTTCTAGACCAACATCCGGGAATCAAAATTTGTTACAACTGAAAAACAACTTAGAACAAATTCGTAGGTGACACATCGAACACAATTTACATAAACAACTAGAAAATGAAATATGGATTGCAAGAGAAAATATGCAAAAAAGTCTTCTATGTTTCCATCTGGCGGGTGACAGTTGTATAGAGTTCTGGGAGAAGTGACCATCGAAAAACTTTAGGCATACTATCATTGCCACTTCTATGGATGCATTCTAAATTTGGCCAACCCGTATTGCTGAATGGCTCTCCATAAGTCAATACCAGGTAGAGTCGCCACGACCATGTCGAATTCTTGTAGTTTGAGATCCATCATTTCCGGGTACAAAGTTTCAGGGACTTTTGCATAGGTGGCTTTGAAGTCAAACAATAATTCAAATTCACTGGCCAACTTATCAAAAACGATCTTTTTTGACAATGATTCTTGCATGTCTCCAAACTTGCTGCTGTCTAATTGGCACTGAACCAGACGTTCCCGATATTCATTTTGGGACAATAGAGGACCCTTCTCTTCCCAGAAGAAAGGGATCCCTCTGTCTACTAGCGGCTTGAATAACCTGATAACCTCCTTAACTTTGTGTTCGATAACATCTATCTTGGATCGTACAGTCTCCAACATTTTTTGTTTAGCAAATACCTTTCTAGCTCCAGAGACAATAGCAACCCTGTTTTGGATACCATACCAATCGGTGAAATCATTTGACAAGGAGCTTAGGAAAGCAACGACATATTCCGTTGTTGCCACAGGTCTTTTCTACATTTCCCCTGATACTGTCATGACCTTTTTCTTGGCCTCTGTCATGGCATTTTCCTGGTCTTCAATGAAATCTAGATAAGGTCGGAACTTGTCAGCCTCTATAATGATCTGATCCCAGATTAAATGTATAGCGCCTTGCAAGGAAAGTTTACCGACCACCTATTGGCTTAAGTTAGCATTTTGTTGGATCAGTCCTTGGCATTTCTCTTCCATCTTCTCCTTTCCTTGTTTCTCCTTGCCTTTTTCCTTTTCTAGTTCCTCAATCTGCTATTTTAATTTAACAAGCTCTGTATCTTTCAGGCCTATCTGGGACATTGCTCTAGACAGAGAACTAGTGTCTATCTCTCTAGCTACACCTACGGGCTGAATTTCACTTTCATCACTCCCACCTTAAAGCTCCCCTTCCTTTGTGGCTAATCTGGCTTTTAATTCCACTTCATTTTTCTTCAAAAGTTGGATGTTTGCTTCCCATTGCCTTTCCTTTTCTTCAAGCTTTAGTAGCTTGGATTTTCAATCAATAAGCTCAACATTCACTGTTTCTTTCTCCCTTTTGAATTCAGCTAATTCTTCTATCTGGGCGAGCTGGGTAGCAGGGATTTTCAATTTCTTTTTTAGTTTCTGGATCTCCTTTTCTTTATCATTGAGCAAATTTTGGGCCAAGACTTCTTTATGTGCTGGTCCCTTTATTTTCATTGCTTCATTTTGCAAATTGTTGATTTGGGCCTTGAGTGTTTTGTTCTCTACTCTTACCTTCCTCAAAAGATTCAGAGTCTTTGTTTTACTCTCCTCTAGCTTGGACATCTGTATGGTGGCCTTAAGCAGTCTAGCATTCAAGATGTCCCTGGTTTCTTTGTTGAGATGTATTATGTCAGTAGTGGGAACCTTTGAGAGGTTCACACTAACCTCTGACACCTTATCTCCCATCGCCAAGGCTAAGCTAAGGGTGTCAGTGGCATGATCCATTATTGTCTTCAACACCACGTTTGGGTAAGGCAACTGCATTGCTTCATTGTGAAGCTCTGCTGTCTCTTTAAAATTTTTATCATCCCTTTCCCGGCAAGAGCCTAGCCAGTATTCTTTAGATGCATGCCTATTTGGAGTCTGCCCATCAAATACATATTCTTGGATTTGTAGTTTGGTTGCCTCGGGCTCTTCTAGCTCCTATTTTTTCTCCATACTCTTTTTCTTCATTTGTCCCTTTGTGTTGCCTTTTTTAACCCGCACTAACTGTTTCCCTCGTTCTATCTTCTGCCTTTTGGGCATGCTGGCCGTGTCTACTTCTTTAGTATCCATAGGCTCTGGACCCCCTCTTTTCACCAAACTTGTTGAATAACTGACCAATGATGAGACCTCCCTAGCTATTGCAACTATTTTGGCCAATTCTCTTTGGAGAGAAGATATTCCTAGTAGGTATGAACCCGTGTCTTCTTCTATGCTGGTATCCATTAGGGCAGGATTAGGGAAACCATCTCAGTTTGCTGCTTCCCTGAGTCTGACTATCTCAGTGTGTTCAAAAGGCCTGCACTTGTGAGCCTTCCTTCTTTTGGAAATTATTTGATGCGGGTCGTAGTTTACTGCTTGTCCTAGAGAAAACCCTATGCCCCTAAGCAAGTTGGTAACTAGTGGAAAAGAATATCTGCTCCTGACTGTGTATGGTCCCACTTCCCAAGGGAAAACCAAATTTGAGCTCTTTTTATAGCTCAAGAAGTGCTCTTCCTCAACAATGAGTCTTTGCCAGATTAATTCCAGGGAGAAAACCCTGGCGGTTAGAAAGGATGGCATAATGTAGGGTTGATGCACAAAGCCATGCAATCTTATGGTTGTTTCACCAGTCCCCTATCCTCTTGCTATTTGATAGTTGTAGCATTTGTCTCATCTTGGGAAGCACCCTAGGTAACCTTTCCTAAAAGAAAAGGTCATATATTTTGGCCATTAATTGGTTCATGAACTTACAATAGTCCGTGGCCATATCAGCAGTGATTTCCAATTCAGGAACTTGTAGGTCTTCTTCGTTATAAGCTATAAGCATTCTCAGTAAAAAGGACTGGAATATGAACACTTTAGTGCCGTGGAAATTTGCCAACTAAGAATGGATGTTCTCAGCTAGGAATTCATCAAACTTAAGGCACTAAGACTGATAATATCAACACTTTAGTGCCATGGAAATTTTCCAACTAAGAATGGATGTTCTCAACTAGGAATTCATCAAACTTAAGGCACTAAGACTAATAATATTTCTTGGGCAATTTAGGTTCAGTCGGACAAGTACTCAAGATGAACAACAGGATCAACAATGACTCTGGGACATAGGCATCGGTATCTAGACCTAGAAACCAACTGGCTAGGGATATACACCACTGAGTTTCTTCATTGAATTGGCTAAGGTGTATAGGGTATGATAGGTCGATGGGTTCACAATTGGGTTTAGAATAGGCCTTTAGGAAGGTTTCTTTGCTTTCGTCTGTAGACTCTCTGAACCAACGTATAATATTTTCTTCCTGGTAGTTTTGGGATATATGGACAAATTCATCTGGGATATGTAGGGTTTTGCAGACGACGGGAGCCTAGAATGAACAAAGGATTTTAGACTTCGATTTATTCATAATGACACCTTCGGTGACAGAGAAATCGTCTGCACACCTTTCGAAAAACTCATTGAAATGGGGGGTTTGGCTAGTAGAGAATAAATAGAAGAAGGATTTAAAAACACCGTAGGTATCTCTACCTTGGTCCTTAAGGATTTCCAATTTACCTCTGGCAGTTTCAATGGATTCTCCCACCAGGATGGTATCGAAAATTTTGGCATTTTCATCTACCAGAATTTCTTCTACCCTCTGACATGTGACCTCGGGTTCTACATCATCTCTCACCCCTACCACTTCTACTGCTCCTATCACATCCATTTTCAAATAGCATTGAGGGGGTATCAGTGGCCTACCTTGTTTTGTAGCACAATCTCTTGGTTGGTCTATGTTGGCGCTCTATATGCGGTTGGATATTCGGAGGATTCAAGGTTTCAAAAAAGACAAAAATTTCCAGCTTCACGTGGACCCTTTTATAACTTTTCACACAACATAACCTTCGCTCCCTTCTGAGGCGGCTCGCACCATGGATATTTCTCCTTGCGATCTGAACCATTGGTATGTGAGGTTCTTTATGCTACATCTTTCCTTACCTCACGCATGTGCAACTCAACCATCGATCAAGATCGAATTTCTTCACAACCGTTGATCTGAGTGGACCCTACCACTTTTCATGATGTGAGGTTCTAGTCCCCTCCATGCTAGTTTAGATTACGAAATGAACTATGATTGCTGATCTCCCTCCACTCTTGTAGTGACCGTCAATTTGAGTGACCCATACCACTTTTCACAATCTAGAATCGCTGCTGCGTCATTTCTAATATGGCATGTGAAATCACTTACAACCATGGATCTTCTTGGATCCTAATCTCGGCCGTTAGATGCCTCCACCCTGTAACCCATTTTTCAATCTGGAAAAGTGGCTTTGGTCGGGCATGTTCAGCGTGTGAAATTTTTTGACGTCGTTGATATGCCATCCGATCAATCTCATCCTTTGATTATGACTCCCATTTAATGCCTTCAGCACATCCGACATTCTCTTCTTCACCTTGCATCCCCAATCCATAAACTGTCTTGCCGCTTTCGATATTCATCACTCTAGAGTGGGGCTGCCAATTTACGCTGTCCTTTCCTCCATTTCCACCATGGCTTATTCCAATGGCTGAATGCTATCTCGTATATGCCATTAGCCTCTCCTACAAACACTAGGCTGCCTTCCCAACACCTCTTGACAAGGCCAAAATTCCCATGTATCTCTTAAAACCAAAAACTTAATAGAGTGTTAACAACTTGGAGTTTAAGAAGAAGAGAAATTTCTTGTCCTGAAGTATGGCATCAGTTTATCCCCGTACATTGATTAAGAGATAGAGTTTCTAACTGTCAACATGCTCGCAGATGAATTTCATTACACCAGTAACCTTGAAGCTAAACAAAAAGAAAAAATATGTTTCACGAACAAGCCAACAGGTCAAACATCTGACAAGAAGTCACCAACCAACTCTGACAAGTTCAAGAATTATTCTTAGAAGACTTCTCCAAAGCTTGATCATCAAAAGAAGAACTTTCAGAAAGACAATAGGCATCACAACAAACAAGACCCTACCAAGAAATGGTGTGATTATCATAGTTCATCATGGCATGATATGCCAGAATGCAAAGCTCGAAAGACATTTTTGGAAAAATTATCGACATCCAACTTGTTCGACAGAACCTTGGTAGAATCTGATCTAGATGCATCAACCCTCCTGGCTTCGACCTCAACCACCCTGATAGCCTCGACCAACATCGAAGAGGAGGAACGAGAGTTCCTATTCCATACATGGATATGGGTTCAAAACAATCCATTAAATATGATTATGGATAATGGTAGCCAGAAGAACTTAGTTTCTAAAGATCTTGTGAAGAAATTAGTTCTTGTCACAACTCCACATCCTCAGCCTTACAATATTAGTTGGATGAAGGATGGGAAGGAAATAAGGATCACATAGTAATGCTGACTCGCCTACTTCATTAAAACTTTTGAAGATGAAGTACTCTATGAAACGACACCGCTTTCCATATTCGACGCCCTATTCGGTAAAACCTACCTATGGGATCAACATGACACATATCATTCAGGGCCTTAGAATGTGATTGTCAAAATCCAAAACCAGTGGTATGACATACCAAAGCGACAACCCACATCAATTGTTTCTATGATAACTTCCAAATAAACAAAGAAGCTTATCAATCATGCTCAAAAGTTTGCATTAAATGATAAAGCCTCAACATTCTAGGAAGACTACAACAATGAGTCGACTCACCGACCAACGCAACTCCCGAAAACAACAATATATCAACAACATTCTTGAAGAATACCATAACATATTTCATGCACTAGAAGGAGTACCTCTGCACGGTCAGGTAAAAAAATCCATTGAACTTGTTCCTGGTTCTTCATTTCCTGGCGCATCTGTTTACAAAATATCCATTCTCGAAAATGAAGAGATTTATAGAAAAATCCAAGATTTGATCGATAAGGGTCATATCCGCCCCAACTCCTCTCCTTGTGGAAGTCCACTCGTCTTGGTTCCAAAGAAAGATGAGGCTTGGCACATGTTCATTGACTATCGGGATCTCAACAAAATTTCAATAAAGAACAGATACCCTCTTCCACGGATTGATGAACTCATCAAAAATATGAAAAGTGCTAAGTTCTTTACGAAACTTGACCTCAAGATGGGATACCATCAGATTCCAATCGAGTCCAGTGATGTATGGAAAACAACTTTCAAGACCAAGGAAGGATTGTTTGAATGGTTAGTCATGCCTTTCAGTTTAACCAACGCACTTGCAACCTTCATGAGATATATGGATGACCTTCTATGACCTTTCATCAATAAATGTGTCATTGTTTATCTCGACGATATCTTGATTTTCATTTGATCATGGGAAGAACATATCAAACAAATTCGGAAAATTTTTGACACTCTCCAGCAACATCGACTATATCCGAACATGGAAAAATGCTCATTTAAGATGACCAACATCTAGTATTTGGGGTATGTAATTTACTTTGTAGGAATTCATGTCGACCCAAAAAAAGTACAGATTCTCAAATACTGGCCCATTCCTCAAAACATTCAAGAAATAAGAAGTTTTCTTGGTTTGGCGAATTTTTATCGATGATTCATATTTCTGTTCAGCCACATCGCATGGCCTTTGAATCAGTTGACGGAAGGAAATGGGAAAACTGTCTTCCAATGGAAAACGACACAACACACTTTTGAAAAAATAAAAAACAAGATTTGTACTACACTAGTACTTGTGTTACATGATTTGTATCGGCCCTTTGAGATTGAGACAAATGCATCGGACTATGCCCTCGACGCAGTGACCACTCAGTCAGGTCACCCAGTTGCGTTTTCTTCCTAGAATTTTAACGACATAGTCAGAAGGTACTCGATGTATGAAAAAGAGCTGTACTCCATTGTGAAAGCTCTCAAGCAATGGAGACACTACATTTTTGGTAGGGAAACGATCATCGTCACTAACCATAAGCCTTTGTAGTTCGCTCCAACTCAGTCAAAACTAGAGGAAACCCAAAAACTCAAGTGGATTAATTACCTGCAACAATTTTAGTTGGTAATTAAGTATCGAAAAGGAAAATCCAATGCCACAACCGATTGTCTTAGCAAACCACCCATTACTATATTGTCTACAGTGATGAGTATGTAGTGTTATGAAACCACTACTTGGTCGCTATTGTATTCGGTAGACTACGATTTTTCTACAATCTATCGACAAATTCAGATTGACTACTTCCTGAAAGACACCTTGCCATACAAGCTTGGAAATCTTTGTGTACTGACTAGTGAGCACCGACAGAAGCTCATTTGGGATGCGCACTACAAAAATACTGCAGGACATTTTGGAGTCAAAAAAACACTTGTTATCCTCCAAAAGTATTTCTGATGGACTTCACTTAAATATGACATCAACAAGTACATTCAATCGTGTGTGGTTTGTGCCATTGGTAAACTTTCAAATTGATGAAAAGGACTGTATACACCCCTTCAAGTTCCTATTCGACCATGGGAATCTATTTCTATGGACTACTTGATAGGATATCCTACTACCAAACATCAACATGACATGATACTAGTAGTAGTTGACAAATTTTCCAATATGGCTATTCTCATACCATGCAGGAAGACTACGACAACACAACAGACTGCTCAACTCTTCTTTGAACATGTGTGGAGACACTACAACCTCCCAATGACCATTATTTCCTATAGAGATGCTATATTTTTTAGCACCTTTTGGAAAAATCTCTGGCAACAGCTCGATACAAGACTTTCTTTGTCGAAAACCTTGCATTCGCAGAAAAACGGATAGACGGACATACGAAAGTTGTAAATATCTTAGTCGTATAATTGCTTCGCATGTACAACCACAAGAATCATCGAACATGGGCTCACATCCTTCCACACATACAACATAGCTACAAACATGTTGAACACATCTCTACAGGAAAGAGTCCATTTGAGATCTATTATGGATTTCAACCCTCGACACCTATCGACTTAATTAGTTCCTCGATACAGTTGAACAACACCGAATTCGAAGGATGAGAAGTGGAGAAATCATTGAAGTTCAGAGATCAAATATAAAACATCAAGAAGAAAGCACATGAAATGTTTCAATGAGCAAATGTAAAATATAAGGAGCGACACGACAAGCGTCGTATTCCTCATTCATACCAAATTGGGCTAAAGAAGAAGCGCTTCACTAGTCTAGTCAGAAATATGAAGCCTTTGCGATATAGTCCCTATAGTATCCTTAAATAGATTGGAGAAAACACTTTTCATCTCGACATACCTACATGCCTTGGCCTACATCCGGTTTTCAATGTAGATCTGCTTCGACCATATCATGCACCATTGTTGGAATAGAACGGCTTGTAGACAATAGAACCTGAATACATCCATACATATGTTCATGAGGCTCTTCTGGGTGACACCATTATGGGATGATGCATACGCCTTACAAGTATGAACTCCATTCCCTTGTTTCAAGTGGATAAAAATTGACAATTCCTCGCTCAAGGAAAATGGTACTCTGCTAATGAAGTAGTCAACAAGTTTTCTCACCTGAACGAATACACAATGGAGACCATTGTTTCTTAAGGAAGGAGGAATGATCCAACTAAAATATGACAGGTTCGTCTTGGTAGCCAACAAGTTCACCTTCGATGGGTTTTCCTCGACATGTTTATCCGACAACTTCACATTCGATGGGTTTGCCCTCGACAGGTCCGCCTGGAATACAACATACCAACATGATCTGCGACGGTTGAACTTCTGAACTGTTATAAATTCTTGTAATTGAACGTAGTAGGTAGTCACCCAAACATCTTAGCATTCTATATAAGCATGTACATTATGTAATATAGACATATTTTAGATCATCATCTGATTCCTCCATCCTTCATGGATAAGAAGTAATAAATTGGTTCGAATTCTTGCATATTATATGTGCGTATATTTCTTGTCGACCTGATGTGTTTCCTGCTTTGTTGCTCCTTTTTATATGCT
Organism: Pseudotsuga menziesii; assembly: GCA_001517045.1. Lineage (NCBI taxonomy): Eukaryota > Viridiplantae > Streptophyta > Pinopsida > Pinales > Pinaceae > Pseudotsuga > Pseudotsuga menziesii. The sequence continues at coordinate 174,612 of LPNX011085719.1, forward strand.
TCCTCCATAACATAACTCAACTCATTCAGTTGAATATTGTCCCCAGCATGCACCTAGGCACGACCTAGATCAAATACAATGATTATACAATAAATAGAATTTGAATGCTAAAGATAGAATTTGAACCTATCAGTTCTAACTAACTGATTAGCTAACTCAATGTGTCTAAATCACTACTGGAACTCACTAGTATAACTCTAGATGTTTAAATCAGTTTACAATCAATTAATTGATGAGTTAGGTGGGAAAAAGGTGCCACTCTCCCTTCATGCATGCAAAACTGGTGCTAGGCCAACTTAAAGTGATCTAATTGAATGTAACTGGAGGTTAACTAAACATAGCTGCTTACCTACCACAACCAACTGATGGAGGTTGTTGGTGGCACTCAGAGTGGGCTCTTATAATGTAGGGATTGATCCTAGATGCACAAAGACTCATGCATGCACATGAAATAAGTGGCAGATAAACTCTAGGGGTGTCCCCCAAACTCTAGTAAAATAATAATTTCCCCTAAGTTAGGAAAAATGACAAAATAGACTATAATGGACAAAGGAGGATTAATTAATCCTAACAGTTAGTGCTCTCTTTCAAAGGGTGCCAACAAATTGTGCCATTTGTTAATCTTCGCTGATGATGGAATTAGCTTCCCATATTGATTAAAAAACAAACCAATTCCTTTTTGGATCCTCATATCCCTCGTAAAGGGGGATGTGTGATGTGACATTCACCATTTTGTCTGGGATTTCAACTTCTCTTGTCGGTGGTGGTGATGGTGGTTTACCTCCCTCATATGCACTTTTTTCATAGCTTTTTTATACATGTACTGTTTCCAAGTGTGTGTACTCTCCAATTTTGACAACACTATTTCCAATGTCGATTGGAATTTTTTCAACTGTTGGAAGTCAAATTTCTTCTCTTGCCTCCATCAATACCCAAGTGAAATTTTGTTGGAATTGCGTTGTGCTTCTTATCGGTGATACCGAATGACTTGGTGAATTGTTCGACAATGGATGTGGATAGGGGGTGATTCTTCATGTTCTGGATAAGTTATATGAAAAATTTGATTGGTGAATTTGGGTTGAAATGTGAACCAATTCCATTCTTGCGGTTAATGAATTAATAGTCTATCAACTTCATTTCCTTTGTTGTTCCATCAAATCCATATTCCTGATTGACTACCATGCAGTCCTAAATATTCTTCAACAATGTCTTGCACTTGGGCACTCTGGGTAAGATGTAGCAGGGAATGCGGTGTTCTAGTCTCATATATATTTACTTGGAGAGATATGACATGCTCAATCCATGAATCTTCATCCATAGGCAACATATATTCATCGACGCCTTCTTCTTTTCTAAATTGACTCGACCTTGGTGAATTTACTTTTGTCTCTATCATTATGCTTGAATTTATTTCTTTGTTGAGCACACCTTCTTTCTCCCTTATCTCTTCCTGCTGCTACCTTCTCTTCTCTCGTTCAATATTTTGGATATCCGAATTTATTTTGTGCACCATTATTCTAATTTTTTCCTTTTTTTTTTCTGTTTTGATTTTCTATCGCTGGTCATGTCATGTCTTGATTTGTTGATTGGTATTCATATAATTTATTAGAATGTGGTCGAGCACCACCCCATTTCCTACCTAAAATTTTTTTAGTGAGCTAGGGAGTAGTATTTCATTAGGAATTATTCCCACTCTCTTTGCTGTATGAATTTTTCCCACCTCCTTTGTTTTTATTCCCAGTTTGTGTTTTTAGGTGGCGTTATCAGTAGTGGTCGGGGTTCAACAATATGTGCTACTCTTTTTTCAATCAAGAATATGAACAAGGGTGTTGGTAGAGAACAAATAAATTATTTAGTGAGGTCGTTGTAGAATCTTTCTTTGACGTTATCGATAGAAACACATTCTTCACAGAACTTGTCGGTAATTTTTTCGAACCACTCTGATAAATTTGTGCGGCCTCCTCAGGTCTGTTTGGAGTAGTTGTCACCCATTTTATCCATGGATATTTTCATCCAAGATTTTTTTCAGTGTAGTCGGTATAGATTTGATGAAATTTTCATGCGTCTAGGAGAAGAACATCTATCTTTCTTAAGTGATAGTCAACTTGCTTCTTCTAGCATAATTTTGTAGATGACTTCCTATTTTTCATTCCCACTATTTCTTAATCTCTTGTCCTGATATCATCGGTTCATGCTCATTGTCATCTTATACATGTACCACCAGCGACAAAAAGAAGGTTGTAGTCAATCATATTGCATAGTTACTAATGATACATATAATAACTTATATAAGAAATGATACAAACAAGAGACAAGTAATGGTAGATAGAATAACATGTATTTATATTTCTCAAGAAGAACACATACATGGTTGATTACATAGTTCGAATCGATTCTTTATCCGGCTCTCTAGAATATTTATATGATTTAAAATAGGTTACATAACTAGCTATTCGTTCAACCAACCGACACAACCTGTTAGGTTGACACAATCTATTGATATACTTTACAAGTAGTCGATCAGATGACCTAGTCAGCTAGACGACTTAGGATCCTCCAACACAAACCAAAGAAAATATTACCTTTGCAAAACAAAGGAAAGAATCCACAAAAGTGTGTAGAAGGAAGTAGTATAAAAATTTACAAAAGAAGGAAGAATGTGATTGAACAATATATGCTGACTATGGATGTTCAAGTCACATGACTTGGAACCAGATCAAGTATCTCATTCTAAAGAAAGACAACAAAGGTAGTGTAATGTTTGAAAGAATAGGCTCTCTTAAACTTGATGATGGAACATAAATTGTCTGGCATGCTAAGGATTCAAAATATAATTCTCTTAGTCTTAACAATTCATTCTCAAATCCACAAAATGAATAAGACCTCATAGAAACTGAGGTAGAGTTTGTTAAAGAAGGTAAGCTGCTTGACTTGAATATTTTTGTGATTAAATTTATGAATGTGAGGAAGTGACTATTGATGTAGGAGTAGTAAAGGTAAAATCAAAGCATTGAAGAAATCTTGTAAATCAATGATGGAAGAAACAAAAAATCAGAACTTCATTTATACTTACAAGCCAAATTACATAGATGGTTTACAAGTAATGCATGCTCTATAATTGAAAGAGGAACACTAATGAAGGGTTATCAGCAAAAAGAGAACTTGAGAATTTGGTGCAACCAGTCAACAACTTAGGGAACTATGTACAAAACACTGAAGAAGTTAGTTTAAGATAATTCCAACAACCTAATACGTTGAAATAGTTCTTACTGGAAAGGATTCATCTCATTCAGAAATGGAAGATGTGGTAAATGATGATTAGAAATGCTAGAAGTGTGACTTTGGAAATAGTGATATCTTATATGCTTAGAATATACATCAGTACATTAGTCAGAGTTGGCATGATGATGGAAAATCATTTGGAAACTCAAGAGGGATAAATGTGGAGCTTGATAACAAATATGGTACTATGGATGGTCAAATGACTGAGCATGACTGTGATTTAGGTTCTGAGATTCTCCATATACAAAGATGATGCATTGAAGGTGTTTGATGAAATCATATTGACAGATAAATTTTTTTATTATGAAATCATTGTTGCCAATCTAATTTGAACTAAACTTGAAATAAAGGATTCAGTTTCCACTTGGATGATATAGGTGGAATTAAAAGCTATCACCTATGAAGAGTCCTTTGTGTAGTTTGAGGATACCAATGCCATTGAATATTTCAATGTTGATCATGATAGAAGAAAATAAAAAAGTGTTGAGTTTAACTTGCTTTCCCTAAGCTCTACATTCAATACTATGGTTGGTTCAAATATTTTTGTAGGGCAACATCTGTGTACTAATGATATGAAATTTCAGGATCTTTTAACCATAAATTTGCATGTTAATACTCATAAAATAGGCTTAAAAGATTAAATTTTAATGCTTTAAACATGGAAATAAGATACTAAAAGAGATATGAAAACAAGAAAATGAAGACACTGACTGATAATAGGGTTCACCCCTCTTGAGCTTCGTCTCCGGGCCACTTCCAATGGGAAGGATGATCTATTAAGTCTTCAAATATTACATAATGGGTGTTATTGAAACACTTATGAGTTATGTCAGTCAACAACAAAACAAATAGAACCACTAAATTCCTTTCAAAATTATGAGAAAAATGAGTATAAACTCGAATATATTTTCTTGAGGCCTCCTTTGGTGCGCAAAATGAGACAATTTACCTCCAAATAAGACAAAATTCCCATTAATGGAATGGATCCACCTTTTACCATATAACATATAAACCATTTTTTTATCCTTTTAAACCATTTTTTTACCATTCTTGTCGAAATGTCAACTGTTGATAACTTCTGCATCTAGAGGCAGTTTCACATAAAACAAGCATTGACAAAAAGATGAAGACGAGCTATTTAATCGGGTAAGATTTTTTTTTTTTGAATACTTTAACTTTGATATAATTTGAGATGAGCCTCCTGGATCAAACCTTCCCACTAGGAAGATTTTGGGCCACCAAAAGCATGGAATCATTTAGAAAATAGGTGAGGGTACAATTCCCTCACTCTCCTAATCTCTAACCACCTTTATTTTCTTATGTGCATTCCTTTTTAACCCCACTTGAAGAAAATCCATGTCTCCTCTTTGTGAATATCTAAACTTCTTGTCCAGTATTACATCTTCCTAAAGTTCATTGAGATACTTAAGATCAAACTCATCCACAGAAGGTGCTTGAACATATATATATTGGTCTACAATCATAGACGAGTCATACCGTTTCAAGTTTTCCACATTAACAACATAATACATTTCCATATAAGGAGGCAATCTAACCAGAAAGCATTATTACTGACTTTTTCCAAAATTGTAAAGGGTCCATAACTGATAGGTTTCAACTTTCTACCTTCACCTTGGAGTCGATATTTGCTGATATGAAGTCATACTCGATCACTAATATAGAAATGATGATCTATCTGATGCTTGTCATGTTGTTCTTTGTATTTTTCCTGAATTGATTCCAACTATTCCTGCACTTCATGATGAATTAACTGGATATACTGAATAAACTTCTTAGCTTTATCCGCATCAACGTGTCCACACTCCACTATATCTTTCCCAAAATTTTTTCTAAAGGATACTTTGGAAACTACCTAAAACATGTCTTGAATGGAGAGTTATGAGTAGAAGAGTGTATAGCTCTGTTGTAGGCATGTTGTACATAATGCAACCGTTCATCCCAAAGACTAGGATGCTTAGCACAATACCCTCGAAGAATATGTATCATGGTTTGGTTGACCACTTCAGTTTGTACATCAATTTGTGGATGAAACGATGTGCTTTTCTTCAGCTTTGTGTCCATAAGTTACCATAAATATGACCAAAATTTCCCAAGAAATCGAGAATCTCGATAAAAAATAATAGAAGTAGGAATTCCAAAATGGATCCATACATTTTTAAAGAAACAATTGAGCAGTCATCTCAGTTTTGATATGCTTTTTAGAAGGAATGAGTATACACATTTTACTAAATCGATCCACAACAACATACAAATAGTCATGTCCTTTTATAGACATTGGTAAAACTCCTACAAAATCCATTGAAACACTTTCTAATGGATGAGAAGGATCTAGAAGTGGAGTGTACAAGCATAACTTTCCGTTACTTGGTTTGATTGTTGCACACATAACAAAAACTTTTACATATTTGGACATTGTATCATTCATTCGGGCCAAATACCAATTTTTTTTTTATAGTGCTACAATTTTACCTACTCCAAAATGTCCTGAAATGAGAGAAGTGTGAGCTTATCTTATCACATGCACTCTTTCACTTTGTGGAATATAGATTTTACCAAGATTATACAACAAATTTTGATTGATACGATAGTTCAATTCTTCATTCTGATAGCCACGCCTTAGTGATTCATAAAATTCTTTAAAGTCTTCATCCTTAGTATATTGTTGAACATAACTTGCATGTACTATAAGACTTTGTTAAATGAAAATATAATAATTTGTTAGAGGTCTAGATAGCATATCTGTAACTTTGTTATGAATTCCTTTCTTATACTTAATAACCAATTGAAATTGTTGTAGAAACCCCGTCCACCTAGAATGTATTGATTGTTGTAGCTTAGTTTGTGATTGTAAATATTGTATTGGTTGATGATTAGTATGTATGATTGTTTCTTTTACCATTAGGAAATGCTTCCACTTTTTAACACTTTGTACTAATGCATACAAATCTTTGTCATAGGTTGGATAGTTGATTATTGCTTTAGAGAAAGTTTCAGAATGATAGCATATTGGTTTTTATGTTGCATTAATACAACCCCCATTGCATAACCACTATCATCAGTTTCTCTCTCAAATGGTTGTTGCAGATCTATAAGTGCAAATATTGGAGCTGTACTGATATTTTCTTTCAGTGTATTGAAGGAATTTTGTTCCCTGTATTTCCACTAAAATAATTTGTTCACACTTGTCAAAGCATGTAAAGGGGAAGCTATAAATGAGAAGTTCGCCATGAACTTCCTCCAGTATTGGAATGCTCCCCGGGAAGCTTCTTACATATGTTACATTATTTGGCATAGTCTAGTTAACAAAGACATCCACTTTAGAGGGATCAATATTCAATTCACCACCACCTACAATGTAACCTAGATAAACTAAAGATGTCTTAACAAACTCACATTTAGACTTATTTAGGTACAATTTTTCCCTTACAAGTACATCCAATACCTATTTAACATGCTTGACATGCTCTTCCAAAGGTCGACTGAAAAACCAAAATATCATCTAAGTAGGCTATAACAAAGTCATCAATGAAGGGACTAAACACATCATTCATCACCCTCATAAATGTTGTAGGTGTATTACAAAGGCAAAATATCATTACCATCCATTCATAAAATCCTTGTTTAGTTTTGAAAGCAATCTTCCAGATATCATTGTCATGAATACATATTTGATGATAGCCACCTCATAATTCTAACTTAGTGAAAAATATTGCATTCTTTAACTGATCTAAAATATCATCAATTCGAGGAAGAGGATACATGTTATTTATTGTAATTTTGTTCAGTTCCCTGTAATCAACGCACATATTCCTTGTACCATATTTATTTGGCACCAAAACAATTGGTGAACCACATGGAGGAACTTGCTTGAATGACACCTCTCTCAATCAATTCCTGAACATGTTTCTTTATCTCTGCATTCTCAACAATGGAAGACTTATACATACCAATATTAGGAAGAGGTGCATCTTGGAGTAAATGAATTTCATATTGAATTTCCCTTTAGGAGGTAATCCTTTAGGTTCTTGAAACAAAATATCATATTCAAATACCACCTTTATCAACTCCTTTTTAAGTTTAGGATCACAACCTTTAAAGGATTCAGTTTTTTCAACATCTTTTACTTTTACCATAATAAGAACAAAGTTATTTCTTGAATTTATTAACCTCTTCATTTGATTTGAAAAAACTAAATAAAGTTTTGTTTTCATCCGATGTGCACGAATAATTTATTCAATACCATCCTTAGTGAATTGATAACTATTATCTTCCTTGTAAAAGATATCCTTCCTATGATATAGATATGGAATATGGCAACACAATGACACATATATCCAATGGAACCACATCTAGATCTACCTCATCAATAAATACAGAACTGATGTTAAACCTAAGTCTACACTATTTTGTAACTTGTAATTGTGCATTATCACATACCCATCAGAGTGGATATGGTTTAGTGTGTAACCTAGTTTCCAGTTGTAATTTCTTAACAATTTCTTTTGAAATGAGGTTTGCTTGTGATCCACTATAAAAAAGAATATCAATTTTCGTATGTTTATAGATTACTATAATATGAAATAACTCACTCCTCTTTCTTTCATCAATGAAAGGTTCATTTCCTAAAACAAAATAAGAAGGAATTTTACCTTGAATGCTTGTAGAAACCACCTTAGTTTCATCCCTAGAGTCTCACCCCAAACCATGTTGGATTGCTACTGCAAGAGTATTTTTGTCTTCTTTATTCCGAAACTTCTCAGGATTAAGCTCTAGATGATGTTTCCAACATTTGGAAGCATCATGACCTTTCTCCTAACAATGAGTATAGGTAGGCTTATCTCCTTCCTTCGTCACAGTAGATGTGTGTTTAGCTTTTCCCTTACCTTTATACTTATTTCCATTAGGTTTGAAAGGTTTCTTGGAAAATTTCTCTTTGGTATTATTCCCCTTTGTCTCTATGTGAGTTGCTTGAACACAAACCTCATCAAGGTTAGTCAGAATAAACATAAATATTATATGACATAAATAAATATGCAATCCTCCTATCTATTTGAGAATATTTTCCTGGGTGCAGATAGGTATACCAAGTACCAATGCTCTTTTTTAGAACTCTTGTGTGTAATTTTTCACACTTTTTCCCTCACCTTGCCTCAGATTCTGCCAATCCATCATGGCTTGTTGCATGTACCCAAATGGATAAAACTATTTTCTTAATGCTGATGTGAACTCATACCAAGACGAGATGATTTTGAGATGAGAGAAACCAATTAAATCTTAATGTTATCTTCAGTAAAATTTTGAATCCTACAACAAACTTCAATTTGATAGATTCAATTGTCCAAATTCCCAGCAATAAGATCTCAATTATACATAGGTAATTCAAACTTAATATCGAGCTTTAATTAAGGCACCTTAAAGTCAATTTTTCATTTTTTATTTTCAAACAGAGAATGTAAAGAACCATCAAGATAAGATGGAGAATATGGTGGAGTTTTAGGAGGTTCCTCACCACCTCCTTATTTTTTACCTTCAGCATGAGATGGACCTCCTTGTTCACCTTGCTTTCGATCTTAATAGAGCTCCTCTACCATCATTTTCATTCTCATGAAAGTTTTCAAAAATTCCCCTTCATATGGGATAGAAGAATATGCTTCTTCTACTTTTGGTGAAGATATTTTTCCTCTTCTTGAACCAATCTATTGATTAAAATCTTCAATTTCTCCTTCACCATGTTGTGTCCTGGATCTTGTTAACATAAAATCACAATGCAAGGTTATTTAGATCTAATACCAAAATTGATATGAAAATTTAGGATATTTTAACCAAATTTGCATGTGAATTTGCATGTTAATAGTCATAAAATAGGCTTAAAAGATGAATTTTTAGTGCTTTAAACATTCACATAAGCAAAAAAAAGAGATATGCAAAGAAAAAATTGAAGTCAACAACTGATAACAGAGTTCACCCCTCATGGGCTACATATTTGGGCCACTTCCAATGGGAAGGTAAATCTATTAATTATTCAAAGCTTACAAAATGAGTGTTCTGGAAACACTTCTGAGTTTTGTCAGTCAAAAATAGAAACAAGAATCACCACTTAATTCCTTGCGAAATTATGAGAAAAAGGAGTATAAACTTGAATATATTTTCCTGAGGCCTCCTCTAGCATGTAAAACGAGACAATCTACCTCCAAATAAGAAAAAATAGTATGGAATGTGTACAGACTACACCTTGGAATCTATGCACATTAATGTCCTGTGCACCTCAGGATCTGTGCCTATACCAGTCTCGAAAACTATGCAACCTGCATGTACTGTCCTCCTCCAAACTCTACCCATGGTTGGAAGTCATGGCTCTTTTTATAGTTTTTTGAGCTGCTAAATTTTAAGATATTTGCACCGATATCCACCCAATAGTGGGGAGGTGGTTGTTGGGAATGGGGAAAGTGCACAGGAAAGAAGCACAAGAGTCAGTACGCAGTGCAAGCGCAAGCAAGGGAACTGTGCAAACAAGGAAAGATGCACATACAGAATAGGTGCAAGAGACGTCACCTGTGCAGAAGAGGGAACAATGTGGAAGGAAGATGTCAACAGGATAAAGCGGTAGCACACGTATAGAATAATGGCTGAAATAGATAGGACGATTGTGGGTGTTGGAGTTGGCTTAAGTTAGCGGATACCACACGAGTGGAAGCACGCTGTAAGTAAGGCCATTAGTGCCTCGTGTCAAGTCATGATCACCATAGCTGTAGCCAGAAGTGTAGTTGATGGTGACAGTTAACAGACTTCCTGTATGTAGTTGACCCTGTGTGGTCATCTAAAATAGTATAAATAGGAGGGATTCAATAGTTATAGAGTTGGTTATTGTTGGTCGTCATTACGTTTAGGTTAGCATTTCAATATATTTGGGGAAGGGTTAATGGAAGAGAGATCTGGGAGTAGTAGAGTAGCCTAGAGTCTGCAGGATGCAACCAAAGTTAGTGCAATAGAGGGAAAGCTCTGCTAGCCTGGTATAGATGCTAGAGAGGTTGATCCTGACCGTGTGTAGATATATAGATGGTAGCAATAGACTAGGAGAAAAAAGACAAAGAGCATGAGAACCGTCAGTTTGAGTCATAAAGACATATCATACGATCAATGTGCACCCTGCAGATTGCAAGGTGCTATATCCTTTTCTCATGCCATATGAAGAGCACCTTGGTGGTTTTTCCTAGATGGGTGTCCATGTTATCTCTTGTGTTTGAATGGGCACTTGGTGTTGTGAATGTTTATGTTGTGTTCACTTATGTTTATGATGAAAGTCCTGTTATGATTGAATGAATGCCACATGGTCAATAAAATCTTGAATGAATGATTAGGTTATTATGCACTGCTTCTGGGTGTTAGTTTATGTTCATGGCACAAGCGCTGTTGTGTTCCTGTATGATACTCATGTCTGATAGCTTACTTTAACATTCTGCCATGTTAAAGTACTAAGGCTGAATATGTGTCACCCCATTAGTAGTTAGTAGGATATATGCATAGTGTGCGCTACAATTTGGCGGAAATGAGTCCCTCCTTGCAGCTTCGTTGAGCTCCTTCACTATGCGCCAAGCTAGGACCATAATCCCTTGAAAATCATAGAAACATGGTTTTGGCAGTTACCCATTGAATATATATATTGGGTGAGACTACGCTTGTTTCGTAGGTGTTGCCGACAGGGCTTGCTTTGTCGGGCTAGTATCTCAGGTATTTTTTGGGTTAATGGGCTGTGTAGAACCCAGTTCGTGCGAGTTAGGAAAAGTGGCCAAAAAATGGTTCTATTGCTGGGAACCTATTGATAAAATCACGGGAAATATTGTGGCACTTGACTAAGAGTCAAGTCGAGGAGTGGCTGGATTCAAAGACATTGATATTCACGTAGAAGGAAAGCGAGGGTTCACGACTAAGCCCTGGAAACTGGTTGTGGCGATATCTGTATTCGGACATCCATGAAATATTTTTCATGGAGTTTCCCATTATATTTTAAGAATGGCTATCGAAGTTAGAATCCCAGCAGGCTGACTCCTAGAGAAGAGTGATTGACTGGTCCAACCAATTGACACAAGAAGTAGCACAAGTAAGTAACCCTATTTCTAGAGCTGTTGATTTTTGGATTGATAGCATATGAGAAGGGTATGTTACGGATTTTTCTGTTGAAGCGATAACCTCGTATAGCGGGGCAGAGAGACAATTTTTCCAAGGTCCTCGGGGAAGGTACCTTATGTCTATAAACCTATGGATTAAAATACTCCTTTGTGAAAGGGGTATTTTACAACTCAGAGATTGATTCACGCAATCCATGAGGGGGATAGGCTGTGTAATATTTATGAGCAATATGGAAGGTAATAAGAAGAAATGTTCCAAGGAAGCTCAGAGGACAAGTTGGACACTAGACTATTAAGAAGCGGAAGGAGGTTCTGGTCAGGAAAGAGGAGGAAGGTAGCAGGAGGAAGGAGGGCTTATAGCCTACCCAGGGAGGGTGAATATGGATGTGGTTCACACCTAGATGAAGGATCCTATAACAAATAGGAGGCATATAGTATTATTTCTAAGAGAGTAGAATCAGAAGAGTATGTAGAATCACCGAGAACGGGACGTGACTACGACATTCTAGGAATATCCCCTGAAGCGAGACCTAGAAGTTCCTTACCTGAACCACTTGTAAACCCTAGTAGTCCTAGTGTTGGAACTGGTATGCAAGGAAGCCCATCAGTGATCCCTGTAAATCTAGCAAACCCAGGGAATACAGTTAACAACCCTAATGCTACTTTAATGGCGGGAACAGATGTTAGATTACCCACGTTCAATGGGAATGGAACGGAAGACCTAGAGCAAAATTGGTTCCATTGTGAAGCTGTCTGGATGGTACGTTTAGTCCATAATGTAGATATAAAGAAGGCTCATATGATCACAAACTTGAGGGGTCATGCTATATTGGTTCATGAAATTTTGTGTCGTACCAATCAGAACACCACAGAAGACTCTGGAGGATATTCGATGCGTAATGATCTCAGAATTCAGAAAGCCACAATCTGAGTCCCAATTTAGTACCGAGATCAAGGAGATTAAGCAGGCTTCGACAGAGACAGTATGGTACTTTGATCAATGGTTCAAAACAATGATGTCCAAAGTAAGCTTATAGATGTCAGACGTATAACATAAAGAGTGGTTTATTGCTGCGCTACTGCCACACATTAGAGGACCACTCATGCAGCAGAATATTGCATCACAAACAGAGGCACTAGAGTCGACAATGAAGCTAGAATCCTCACCTATCGGAGATGGCGCTGCTGGAATGATGTAGATTTAGTCACAATTAGTCAATCTGACTATTCAAATACAAGACATAAAAAGAGGAAAGGAGGCGTAGGAAGAACTCTGGTGTACACAATGTCGAGCCAATGGACATACCAAAGATGATTGTCTGACCTACATGAAATACATATCGTCTAGTGCACCAAACCCACTGAGTACCCAGGGCTGCCCTGGTGCAACATCTACCATACAAGAGGACACCAGGATGTAGATTGCATGTTCCTACAGAAGATGATGTGTACCCCATCCATTCTGTATTGTAAATTTTGCAAATCTATAGGCCACGATGACAAAGATTGTAGGGCCTACCAAATTATGAGAGAAAAAATGGTAGATGCATATTTAATGAAGATTGAGGAGCAAATAAATATTGACTAGGTTGTGCCTCAGTTCTAGGCTATGCCCCAGTACCAGGCTACACCTCAATTCTAGGCCATGCCTCAGTTTCAGCCTATGCAGCAGTTTTAGATGGCATCGCAATTTCAGAATACGGGCCCATATAACCCGTACCAAAAGTAGTACATGCAATCACAATACCTTCAGCAACCACCTCAATCTTAGTTGAGGAGGGGTGGTAATTACAGGGGCCGAGGAGGAGGAGGAGGAGGATTTGGCCAAGGAAGAGGGCTAGTGGTATGCAATAATTGTGGAGTGCAGGGCCACTATGCTAGAGACTTCTCTGAACCTATGAAGACTTGCTCATATTGCAAACAAGAGAAAAATGTAGAGCAATGCCTGCAACTCATCGCCCGATGGTAGGCCTAGACGGCTGGAGCACCTAACCTAGTACCAAATCTTGTGATGAATGCTCCCGACCTGAATGCTAATTCCAACATACACATGATAGTCATAGAACCACGAGAACCAAATGTAGTAGTGGTAACCAGGGGAGGTGCTGCAACGGGTGCAGACCAAGCTACATAGACGAAACCTATGAGTCTAGCACAATCGCAAGTCCGATTGGCTGCGTAGAAGAAAGCACCGCTTGATGTTCAAGAGAAGAAGTGTAAATTCATGGATGTACACCCAAAGTTCATAGGAACAAAACAACCATCTACCTTAGGCCAAGTAAAAGATATGCCTGAGAGGTTCCAAACGATATTCGAACAACAGACTGCAAGCAAGAGTGCATATAAGGTTAGTAGAATCAAACCATTCCTGTTAAGTTGTTTGGTGCTAATCTAGGATAAGGATGCACTTGCAGAGTTGGAAGCGCTTATCGAAACACTTTCAGAGGAATACCCACCAATAAAGAAAGTTAACAGTGTTAATACAAAGCTCAAGACATGACGCGAATTCAGAATGTCTGCACAAATCGGTGATTATGACATGGAATACATCATCCTTGACCTAGGATCTGTTGTCAACATTTTAACACACCAGACATGGGAAATAATGGGAAAGCTACCCCTAGAATGGTTCCCAATTTAACTAAGGTTGGTCAATCAAGCAAAGGTCTTGCCCATTGGTAGGTTGAGTCAAGTCCAAGTGGATATTGAAGGATTACACACTTTTATAGACTTTTAGGTCATCAATATAGTAGATGATACTAACCCATATCTCGCATTGCTGGGGATTGATTGGGAAATGGAAAACCAAATGATCATTGAATTCAATAGAGGATCCTATTGTTTGAAGATGATGAGATGAGGGTAGTTGTGCCCCTCGATATGCTGGAAGAACAAAGGTACATTGAACCCGTGTTCAACGAAGGGCAAGGTGATCATCTTGAAAACATTTATAAAGTTACTTCCCTCAAGGAAGATTACATTAATCGTACTATAGATGGTAACTTGAGCTGGAGGTGCACGAGTTTGTGTATGTCAGAATAAGGGGAGGCACTTGAGAACTGGCAGAGCCGATTACATGAAGTCTCTATGAGGAGATGTGCCAAGGTAACTAAGTATGTACAACGAGTAGGAACTCAGTCATGACCACTGTCTATATATGAAGGATTTCCTAACTTGGCATTGTTGTTGACTAAGTTTGAAGAATTGGTAACAAAGCCACAACGACTATCTGTGCTAGACTTTGCACTAAAATCCACACCCACATGATGGTGGGTTATGCATAAAAGCTTGATAACAGAATGGCCACAGTGTAGATGGCTTCTGGAAGTAAGGTTCGGAGACGAGGTCACAATAGTGACACAAAGGTATACAGGGTTTCCATACCCTATTGAACACTTCGAGTAGTGTTCTGCATCATTCTTGAATTACCCGCATAAGAAGTGGGTTCACCACTTCATCCATACTCTTGACATGACACCTAAAGGTTGGTACGCATCCATGGAGTTGCACCAAGAAACAAGGGAATGGGAAAATGTTGCATAGAATTTCACATACACATTCTAGTTGACAGATGAGCAACCCATAGTTGATATTGCACTAAAGACTATTAAGGAGAAGATATTCACTGAGATCCCACTGGAGGTTGTGTATTCTCAACCATGCATTGCGCATTCCAACCTGTGCTGTGAGATGGTTCAACACTAGATGACCTGCTATAGCCTCTCGGGATACCTAGATGATGATCCTACTAACATTAATATTCCATAGTCGAAAGGATCGCGTGCATTAGAAGGAAGCGACATTTCCAATGAGCAATTCATCAAACCACTAAAAATCAAGAAAGTTAACATTGGGTCGAAGGACAATCTAAAATTTGCTAATATTGGAGACTATTGGGACGAAGAGATAGTAGCCAAGATTACATTTATTATATGAGTTCTAGGAACTATTCCCGATGAACTTCAAGGAAATGAAGGGGATAGTAGGAAATTTGGGTGAAATGAACTCAGATGCACATCAATTAAGCAACTCATATGCACATTGGGACATACTGGATATTATCAAAAATTTATCAGAGGATACATGGAGCGATAACTGCCCCAATGGATAAGCTGCTAAAGAAGGACACCGAATTTGAGTGGAATGAAAATTGTCACGAGATTTTGGATAAACTGAAGAACAAAATTGATACTACACTGATATTTATATTCCTAGATTGGAAAAAGGAATTCCATGTACATGTTGATGAATCATCAATTACGCTAGGTATAGTATTAATCCAACCAGGAGAGGGCACAATCGACCACCCAATTTCATTTGCAAGTAGAAAACTATCAACGACAGATAAAAACTACACCACAACTAAAAGAGAAGGGCTTGCAATGGTCTATGTGCAACAAAAGTTCATACATTATCTATTGGGTGGGCACTTCAAGATGTTCACTGATCATTCTGCACTGAAGTACCTAGTCAATAAGCCAGTGTTGGGGGGAATATCTACCAACAGCTCCTCCTATTTCAAGAATTTGACTTTGAGGTCATTGTGAAGCCAGGCCGACTGAATGTTGGTCCCGACCACTTATCGCGCATTGAAAGTGGGGAGGAACCCACTAGCCTAGAGGATAATCTGCCGGATGCACAGCTATTTGCTATCGATGTTGTCGATAAATAATTTGATTCTATTATACACTTATTAAATACAAGCTATGCACCTAAAGTTTATTCAACATGGCAAAAGAAATAACTAGTTGTCAAGGCCTCAGACTACACACTAATCATGGGACAATTGTATAAGTTGGGACCAAATGAAATACTACACAGATGTGTATTTGATCATGAAAGGTAATGGGTAATGGATGAAGTGCATGCGGGTGTTTCAGGAGGCCACTATGCTGGAAAGGAAATGGCGCGCAAGATTTTGCAAGTTGGACTCTGGTGGTCAACTGTACATATGGATACCAGAAAATACTATCATGATTGCAATAAGTGTCAAAGAACAGGGAAGCCATCATGACGTGATGAAATGCCACTTGCACCACAAATTACACTGTAGGCCTTTGATAAATGGGAAGTGGATTTTGTCATCCCTATTAGTCCGCTAGGGAAATGGACTAGTGTGCGCTATATTATAACTGCTACTGATTACTTGATAATATGGGCAGAAGCGGCACCTGTGAAAGATTGCATAGCCGCAACCGTGGTGAAGTTTCTGTTTGAAAATGTAGTCACAAGGTTTGGTTTCCCGAAGATCCTTATCAGGGACCAAGGTACGCATTATGGTAAATAAGCTAATTATTGAATTGACTGCAGAATTCCAAATCCAGCACAAAAAGACAACACCCTACCACCCTCAAGCAAATGGAACTGTTGAGGCCTTCAACAAAATACTAGAGAATGTGTTGACCAAGGTATGTATTGTGCACAGAGATGACTGGGACCAGAAAGTCTCAGTTGTACTATGGGATTACAGAACAACATGCAAACAACTAATTGGATACACCCCTTTCTAGTTAGTCTATGGAAAAGAAGCAGTTGTGCCCATGGAGTACATTGTACCAAGCATGCGAATTACTGCACTAACAGAGATGACAAATATTGATGATGTATAAGAATGACTTGCGCAATTGATTCAATTGAAGGAAGAACGCTTCATTGTGGGTTTCCATCAAAATGTGGAAAAATAGTGACATAAAGCATGGCATGACCGCCACATCAGAATAAATCAGTTCAAGTTCGGTGGACTTGTTCTGATGTATGACAGTAAGTTTCTCAAGCACCCAGGTAAGCTTAAAATGCATTGACTAGGCCCATATGTTGTTGCGCACATTACTGAAGCATGCGCTGTAAAACTACATAAGCTAGATGGAACACTAGTTGTAGGTATGATCAACGGCAGCTGATTGAAACCATACCATGATGACTATGACATGGTCCCATAAGGTTGGGTTCCCCCCCAAAAAAAGAGTGCTGTAAAATTGTGTGCTGTAAAAAATACCAACATACCAGCTAAGAGACAACTAGCGGGAGGTGGTAGACAACCAACAGGAACTAACGAACTGTTAAATGCACGAGAATTACAAAAAGACTCGGTACTAGTGAAAGTTCAGTAGCATTAAGTTGGAAAGTTTGAGGAGAATGGCAACAGGATTTTTGGTCCCATCTGCCGTATTACCCTTAACTACCCTGACAAACACATAATGGAACCTATGATCCCATGTGCCCTGTCATACGGTCCATCATTGTGGCTAGCCATAGCCGGTGAGACCGTTTACCTATAAAAGGTAATTACCTCTATAATTTTTTCATTTCTTTATCGCACCAAGAAACTAGAGAGCCGAGTCCACTGAGTGAACCTGAACCATCCTTTAGATCCGAAGCCCATGCTCATTGAGTTATCCAGTGATAGTGAGGATTCCACTATTTCATTAGCCTCACCTTGCCCAATTTTGGAAGTACCTTACATCCCTGAACCAAATAGGCCGACCAAGAAGATGACCAAGACGCATACTAAGCTGAAGGTAGTGCAGAAACCACCACAGAGGCCATTGCACCCACCACCACAAGAGGCCATCTTGAACAAGTTCCTGTAACCTGGCCACCAGTACAACTGATCAGAGCCCAAGTTTTTGTGGCTAGAGAAGACCTCCCCACTTCCTCTAGCCCCATAGCAAAGATACCCAAATCCCATAGAGCCGACCTAGTTTCGCGACCACCATCACCACCAGAAGTAGAATTGACAGATGAAGAAAAGAACTTGCTTCCTCCATATGTATCACCGAGGAAACCAGGCACCACTCAAGTGATAGTGGATGTGCAGGAATTTTTGGAAGAGCTTGCTATTCCAAAAGGTGTCACATGGCCCAAGGATACCATCACTCCTAAACTCCAGGAATTAAAGTTTGAGGACTATGACACCAGGAAGCAAGACCTGTCCAATAATTAATTCATGGTTACGGATCCTGGTGAACAACTGAATGCAGATGTTGTTTCTGCAAAGGAGTGGGTGCATGTATTGGAGTAGTCATGTATCTTAAACCTGTTCCTTATGCCACATTTCGGCTACTCTACCCCATTTGGAATGTATGTCAAGCAGCTGCTGGTATGCTTCCCGGTGGAGGCTACCTCTGGCTGAACAAGCCATATGAAGTAACAATGGACCTGATCTCAGCCATCATAGGTCTCCCAAAGAAAGGGCTCGACCCGACCCCATACCTACACAAGGATGGGGAAAAGATGGAAAAAACGTTATGAAGACCAAATACCAGCTTATCGGTGGTGGAAAGGGATTCCTTATTAGCTCTATTAATGACAATGCTGTAAGGGTTGCCGCAAAAAAATTGTGTAGTAAAATATTGCGTAAGACAAGACCGGTTGAGTGCACGGCTGCAACAGTAGAGCCCGCAGAAAAGTGTGTGCATGAAGTACACATCAACTGGTCCCAGTTCCTCCTGAACGAATTGACGGATGACGCGTGTAACGCGCAGGAGTATCCCATAGAAAAGTTCCACTTCTCATGGCTATTAATTCTGATCTCATTTGCAATGTGGACTCCACCACCAGATTATAAATCCATGGAGATCCCAGTAGAGTTCTTGGGCACCCCGTATCAAAACCTCTGGGACCACAAGGATAGTAAGCGCAAGACTGACATGAAGATTACATTCTTTCTCCAAGGAGAAAGGCTTAGGCAGATTGTACAAAGGCAATATCGGCTGAATTTGTAGGTAGTTGCCAAATATCCATTCATTCACTTCCACGTTGGGCCGCACAACATCATTCTGCATCCATGTCATGACCCAAAGAGGCAGGAACTCTCAAATTTATTTATCATGAGAGATGCATATATTGAAAGGGAAATCAAAGACTACCCTAAAGAATGGCTTACCCACCATGAGGAGGTTCCTATAGGGTAGCAAGTGCCGTAGGGGGGTCCACAAGCGAACCTACCTTAGGACCATGCCAATACCAATACTCGGTAGCATCAGGATGACTCCCAAGAAGAAGAAGAAGAACGAGACCCACCCAATGCCGGAAAAGAAGACTCCCCTACTGAAGAGGAGGTGTGCATCAAAAGATATAGGAAGGGGAAGGGTAAAGAGCATATGGAGGAAGATGAAGAGGCCTTGGCCATACCACATAGGAAGAAGCAAAAGGCTAATCGATCCCAAGTAACGGGCATAGAAGGCGAGGATCTGACCCTTCTCACTGAGGCAGTCGCTGAAGTAGCTGAGAAAACTTTGGGTTACCTCACAAGATGGAAAACCAACTGGACGGCTTCCATCACCATGAAAGTTAACTGACTAGCCAAGACCATCGCAGAAGTGCGCGACACCATCTAGGATGAAACCTATGGTGTATACCCATTAGACACTATGGAGATGCTAGTGTTGTTCTTGCCCTTAAGAATAGAAATGCCCATGCAGGCATTTTCTGCAGAAGAAGCAGAAAAAGACGTAAGTGTCCATAGCTTGGACACATTGATATTGGATTTCTCTAAGCTAATGTTTCCGCAGATATATTCCATTTAGCATGCCGCTACCACAGAGGTCAAAATATAGGAAAATGTGGTTGCATATCAGGCAGCAAAGGAAACCAGGAAAGAAAAGGAGCATAAGCAATTTATCAAGGTCTAGCAGGAAGACCTGAAAGCCCAAGCCCAAAATCAGGCTTCACTGGAACGAGCTATAAAGAAGGCAGTTGCACAACTGTAAGAAGAGGAGAAAGAAGCCAAGGCAGAACCTTTGCACCAGCTGAGGCAGCTATCCAAACTCACCACAGACCTAAAGAAATAGGTTCAGAAGATGAAAACCAACCAAAAAATGAGCACACCCCTTGAAGTGCTGCGACAAAGGTGAGAGTCGATAAATCAAGATATTGCCCGGCTTAGGGAAGCCGAGAACATCTATGCAAAAGTGGTGGAAGCAATTGCTGTGACATGGGAACAACTCATTGATGATGAGAATGTAGAATATCTTGTCGAACAGGCGTGGTAAGTAGACCTACAAATATTGGCAGTGAAGGCAAAGATTAAGAAGCTGCCAACTAAGGAAAAAATTGCGAAAGGTACTGAGCTCAAGAAACTCCTAGACAAGGCAAGAGCTCTGCGCGACTAGGAAAGCATGCGCAACAAGGAGATATCTGAGCAGTAGGATGAAGATGAAAGGGTGATAGGGATAATTCATCTTCTCCAATAGTGAATCCATGAGTTCATGCAGGAATTGACCAATACCTCATTGGAACACCCTAGCACCAACAGAGTGCAACAACTCAAGCAGCAAGAAGATGAAGCTTACCGAGAGATAGAATGAATTACTCCCATTTTGGCCCAATTCAAATAGAAGGTTGGAGGTGTAGAACAATCTGCACCAAAATATGCACCTAAGAATGTGAACAAAGAGGAAAGGAAGGAAGAGAAAAGAGAAGAAGAGGAAAAGAACGATGAAGGAGGACAAAAAGTGGAAGAGGAGCAACAAGAATGCCATCAAGAAGGCCCGGAGCATACACAGGAAAAAACTATGGATATATAACTCTCAGAAGAGGTTCAAGAATAAATTATATAACTCCAAGCCTTGACATCTAAATTTTTTTTCTAAGTATAGGATACTGTCGCGGTGTAGCAAGCACTACAAAAAAAAAAAAAACGTCTGCGCATATCGTGCCCCCTGCCATGTTTACTACTTAGGGGCTCAGGACGAGCCACATGNTGAGTGTTGGGGGCCTGTTGGGCCTGGGAAAAGTGCATAGGAAACAACCGCAAGAGTCAGTACATAGTGCAAGAGTCAGTATGCAGCGCAAGCACAAGCAAGGGACTGCACGAAAAAGGAAAGATGCACATACAAAATATGCGCAAGAGACGACACCTGCACAGAAGAGGGAATAGTGTGGAAGGAATATTCCAACATCATAAAGAGGTAGCACAAGTACAAAATAATGGCTGAAAGAGATAGACAATCACGGGTGCTGGAGTTGGCTTAAGTCAGCAGATGCCATACGAGTGGAAGCATGTTGTAAGTAAGGCCGTTAGTGCCTCGTGTCAAGTCATGATCACCACGGCTATAGCCTAAAGGGCGGCTGATGGTGACAGTTGACAGACTGCCTGTATGCAGTTGACCCTATGTGGTCATGTAAAACAGTATAAATAGGAGGGATTCAATAGTTAGAGAGTTGGTGATTGTTGGTCATCATTACATTTAGGCTAGAATTTCAATATATTTGGGGAAGGGTTAAGGGAAGAGAGATACAGGAGTAGTAGAGTATCCCGAAGTCTACAGGATGCAGCCAGAGTTAGTGCAATAGAGGAAAAGGTTTGCTAGAGCAGTGCAGATGCTAGAGAGGTTGATCCTGGCCATGTGTGGATCTATAGATGGTAGCAATAGACAAGGATAAATAATATAGAGAGCATGAGAACCATGAATCTAAGTCATAAAGAAATATCATACGATCATTCTGCACCCCGCAGACTGCAAGGTGCTATATCCTTTTCTCATGCCAGATGAAGAGCACCTTGGTGGTGTTTCCTAGATGGATTTCCACATTATCTCGTGTGTTTGAATGGGCACTTGGTGTTGTGAATTTTTATGTTCTGTTCACTTATGTTTATGATGCAAGTCCTGTTATGATTGAATGAATGCCACACAGTCAATAAAATATTGAATGAATGATTAGGTTACTATCCACTCTTCTGGGTGTTAATTTATGTTCATGGCGCAAGTGTTGTTGCGCGCCTGTATGCTACTCCTATCTAATATCTTACTTTTACATTCTGCCATGTTAAAGTACTAAGGCCGAATCTGTGTCACGTCGTTAGTAGTTAGTAGGATATATGCGCGGTGTGCATTATAGTTTGGAGGAAATGACTCCCTCCTCGCAGCTTGATCGAGCTCCTTGGCTACGCGCCAAGGGACCATAATCCCTCGACAATAATGGAAACATGGTTCCGGAGGTTACCCATAAAAGAGATATCTTGGGTGAGACTGTGCCTACTTCACAGGTGTTTCCGATGAGGCTTGCTTTGTCGAGCTGGTATCTCGGGTATTTTTTTGGTTAACGGGCTGTGTCTAACCTGGGTCGCGCGAGTTAGGAAAAGTTGCCAACAATGGTCCAGTGGTAAAGTGTGGTGTTATTTGGGAGAATCCATGGTTCAAGCCCGCGGGTCTCTCCTCCTTCCAAGTGATTTTGGAATGGTGGTCATGCGATTTATTTACATGTTATATTATAGTTTGAATATTGTTTGTAATATCATTTGTTGGAAAAGTAATGTGGTTTGATGGTATAGTTTGTTGGTTATATGGTTCCACATTAACATGTGACTTGGATCCTCTGATGTTGTATTGGCATACAATCCTAATAACATGGTGCTCTCGATGTTGACATGGGGTCGAGGGATAAGCCCTCAACCCTTCCCCATTTTAAAACATTATACAATTCAAATATAAATATACCTTCTACCATATGCCTATTAAGTGACACCAGTGGGGAAGTTGGCTAGAGGATCCATGTGAAGTCTTTAGTGGGTTATGGAAGTATTGGGTTGGAATCCCATAGAATCCATCAAAATTTTACCATAAAACATATAGACCATTTTTTATCCTTTTAAACAATTTTTTTTACCATTCCCGTCGAAACTTCAACCATTGATAACTTCTGCATCCAGAGGTCGTTTCGTGTGAAACGAGAATTGACAGAAAGAAAACGATGACATATTTACCTTGGTATGATTTATTTTGTTATTTTAATACTTTAAATTTGATTGAATTTAATATGATCCTCTTGGATCAGCTAACACTACAAATATTATTAGTTATGAAGAAAAAAAATCAATAATATAAAGAAGTTACATACAACTTTCCTCTTATTCATACAACTTAAGATATTGTTGGTTTGGGTGACTTCAAGAATGATAAATCCCTAGATGTGGAGCTAGAAACATAATGCTCATTTATTAGTGCTAAATATGGTTCACTTTCTTGTAGTTATACTTTCAACTCCAACGATATTGTAAGCATTGATATCCTTGAAAGTTTACTTTGGTTTAAAATTTTGGACAAAGAAAGAATTATGTTGTTCCTCTCACCGATGAGAACATTTACAAATTTGAGAATGCATTTAAATATGGAGTAGAAGTATCATATTCATATGATATAAGAACTACGTTTAACTCAAGTATATGCTACAATAACAACTGCCTCACTTAAACCTTTCAATCATTTATATAAGATTCACTTCAAATAGCTAATTTGAAGATTGCACCAATCAAAAATTAGTGTAAAGAGAAGGTAAACAATATATTGATGTAACTAAATATGTTAAAGCCTAACATGAAGAAGAATTGTAGCACCATTAATTGAGAAGTTGAGGAAAATCCATGTTGTGAGATTTAAAAGAAGACCAAAATTTGTGGATTGTTGAAAAGAGCATTCTGGAAGGCACTATTGTTGAGCCGTGAACAAAGCTTGATATGAAAGACAATGAAAAAATAATTACTAATCCAAAATAATATAGAAATAAGCACATAAGTGTTGTCCTTGAAGACATGAAGTGTGGTTCTTAATTTGATAGTAGTTGCTTCTTATTTTTTTAATGGATCCTTAGAAGAATCTAGTAGTAGAACAACATGCTCGAGATAAAATTCACCAGCTTGCACAGTATAAACTAATAAGGGTTTTGATATTTTTCATTAAAAATTAAATTAAATATAAGGAAAAGAAGATTTAGATTCACAAGTACATGGGGAGTGTCCCTTTGTCATTGTTTTCGAAGGGGGAGAATACCAATAAAACAAGGAAAGTAACAACAAAAATAGGAAGAAGAGGATGGAAATGAAGGAGTGTGAATTTAGGGGGAGATAATTAAGAAAGATACACAAAATAAAAGAAAGATTGTGCTAAGGGGGAGAATCACATTAAAAAGGAGAGCACAAAATTACAGAATTTAGATATAGAGAATAGTTTGACAAATCATACTTGAGTTGAGGTTTAATGGGTCTCCATCAATGACAAAGGGGGATATTTTTTAAGTATGGTTGTCATTGATGTCAAGGGATATTTTTGGAATGATCTTTGATTTTATTAATGTCAAGGAGTTTTAAGTATGGTTTTCAAATTCCTTGAAGTCAGGCATATCAACATTGCATCTACAAATATGTTTGTCTACCAATATGTTTATGGATAAGCATGAGCACTGCCAATAATGTTTGTATAAGATCAGCTATAAAACCAACTATGCTCTATGATCCATGTGTAAAAGACGAATTCCATAATTAGAGGAACTTGGAATTCGTGTAAGAAAATAATATTATGATCGTAAAAGTGCACTAGCATAGTTTTGAAACTCATGATCGATCCATCTCCCAAGAAGACTTCAATCAAATAATAGTCTCGATTCAAGAGGAGGGGAAGAAATCCCAACATGTGAGGATCATGCTCCAAGTAAAAAATCTTCATTTTCATTTTTACATCTAAAAAAACAACTCAGTTTACAAAAAAAATGGAATTCTTGTAAAAGCTGATAATCAACATTTTAAATGATTTTAAAAATTTTGTTCAAACAAGAAATGATCAATATGCAATGATCATTTGTCACATAAATTGTGGAATCAATTTGAAAAGGATGAGTGTGTGGTGTTGGTGCTAAAGGAAAAAATGTGAAGTAATACAAGTATAAAAATGGGCGCATGATCTGAAGGAGCTAGATGCCATTAATGACATGATAAGTGATGGCAGACATTCAACAATCAATTGACCATATATTGATGTCCAAAAGTGAAGGAAGAAAGCTAAATTGTAAAGTTGGATATAATAGACGATGAATCCCTTGCCATAATGAGTAGGTCATCCCAAGTAGAAAGAAAATACCCATGAACATTAAATTCATTCGATTTGGGGACTACTCATAAAATATTCCAACAATGAACTCTATAAATACAAATTCCTAGATCAATTTGAATATATCTCTTTTAGAATCTTGTATACAAATTCCTAGATCAATTTGAATATATCTCTTTTAGAATCTTGGTGGTTCATATTTCATTGAGTTCTAACATTACATGGATATGAATAACTAAGCCTAATTATTTATGATGAGGCATTGAGGGATACGATTTTCAAAAGAATCTATGGGTATGCGATTTGACATAAAAGCATGGTGTCTTGGAGGGAATATAAAACAATGTGTAGATATGGGAATTTTTCGGGTGACTCATGAAGTATTTGCTAGGTTTGAAAAACCAATAAAATGAGAAAAGGATAATGGATATCTGAGGTTATGGTGTTGATATATGAGGTATATTTTTTATTTGGGTTGGATTGCAAGGTCATTATTTCTTGTGGTTTTATGAGATTTCAATATGCTTTTGCTTGGATCTGAAAATTCGTTTGAGGCATGAGATGTATATTTGATGAACTTTTGGTTTGGAGGTTATAATGGAAGATTATAACTACCAAGGTTAAGATGCATAAATAACATATTACTTTCTACATATAGTTAGCGCATACATTTGATCATGAATTTGTTGATATTATTCAAATAACTGAGAAGGGAGGGGGATTGAATCAGTTATTCCTAAGCTTAAACAATTTTTTGACCTTTTAAAGCGTTATTATTGTTCACAGATTTACAACAATGATAATGAAAAAAATATAAAATAGAAGTAATTTTTATCAATCACGCATATGATGGGGATAGAGACATATATTCACGAGGAAACTCATTAAGAGAAAAATATTTTATTATAAATTAACTTTATTTGAGCACCAACTCAAGTGAGGCTAAAACCTCTAGTTTACAAGCAACAACTTATGGAGAGCACTAACTCTCATGGTTTTCTAGCACCCACTAGACTTGTACAAGATCCAACTTGCACACATAAGACTACAAGTCTTCCATAGCACCACCCTACCACCCTTATTCCATATATTTAAACTTTTTTCAGTACAATATGTTGAAAACCAGATATAGCTATGCTTACCAACTCTATTACATTCTCTGATCTACTTCTGCTTCTGCTCATTCAAAATTGGTTCCCTTCATTGTCTCTGTTCTATGTATTCTCCCCATTTCAGTGCACATCACACATTTCTCTGCTCCCTGTTTTATGCTTGCTAATTTGTATTCCTTGCGCCTATTCGTATGCCTGACTTTCATTTTCATAATTGATCAAAAGCCTATTCAATGACTCATGGAAGGAAAGGAACCCAATTGATAAGCATTATAAACTTCTTTAACCATCTATCGTCAGGTTCTTGAATTCATAACTGCTCGAACCAAATTTCCTTTGTATTATGGGGTTCTTCAAATTTCACAATTAAGTTTCCGCAATTGAGTTTCTACAACTTCTGTCCTGTAGGATATCTTTCCACAATTTTCTGCAAGCTTTTTTCTACAACCTTAGTCTTTCTGCAACTCAATCTCCTTGAAATTGAGTTTTTGCAACTTAGTTCCCACAACAACCTTTCAACACGATCATTTCTGCAAGCTCCTTTCCGCAATACATCTTTCCGCAAGCTCCTTTCTGCAATTGCGGATTGCGGGTATGCGATTCCCAGTTTTCCCAAAACCTGACTTCCACAATCATGAAACCACAATGGTCATTTCCACAATCAGATTGCAAATTAAGGATCCACCTTTCCACTTTTCCAAAAATTGGGCTTCCACAAGTCTCTTTCTGCAATTGGGTTGGGGATTGCGGATTGCGAACATGCCTTCATTTTTTTTCTGAAATGGGCTTCAACAATTATCTTCTACAAATCTATTTTTGCAATTTCTGAGATACACCAATTTCTTTTGGGATCCTTCCTGACCTTTGATCTATGATCAAATGCGGATCTCAACTTAATGTTGCATATATTCACTTTTATTTTGTGGATTTCTTATCTCCCGTACAGGTTTACTTTGTGAAACCTTTCCCACCGTTGATCCATATTTCCTCCTTTAATATGTTTCATCCAATATTTATCGAATGAATTGAATGTACTCTCTGGATCGTCCAATATTTGTTGAATGAATTGATGGACATCATGTCTCATATTCTTGATTTTTGATATTGAAGGTATTCATCTACGCTTGCATATATGAGTGGAGAGCCTGATTAGATTCTGATATATGCTTATATGTCCTCCTTGTTGTTAGATCATATGCTTGGAACTTATGTGTTTCCATCAATGGAAACCACATCACAATCTAATTTGTTTCCATATGATCACAATACCTATAATAATGCCAACAATGTCCCCCTTTGGCATTGATGGCAATCTTCAAATTCTGGATGCATGTTGCACTTGTAATCATCGAATTCTTATCATATGTAGTAACAAAAACTTCTCCCCTTTGACATCAATGTCAAATAAGACTCCATAACACAAATCCCCCTATCAAACTGAACACATTATTTGGAATAATATATGATACCCAACTTCTGGCATAGGTACTCAAACTGTGTCTTTGGTAAAGGTTTAGTAAAGATATCAACAATCTATTCTGTAGAAGGAATGAAATTCAATTGAACCACTCTATTTGTTACCTACTACCTTAAGAATTTATACTTAATTGTTATGTTCCTAATCTTGGAATGAAGGACTATATTCTTGGAAACACTAAAGGCACTAGTATTATCACAATGGAGAGGAACGAGATCAACATATTTTACGTCAAAATCTGCCAGTGTCTAGATCATCCATAATACTTGTGTACAACAGGTGGAATAAACAATGTATTCAACTTTTGGTAGTAGATAAATATATCGATCCTTGCTTCTTACTCAACCATGCAACTAAAGAATCACCCAAGAAGAATGCACCTCCACTTGTGCTCTTTCTTTCATCCAAACAGTTTGCTCAGTCAACATATGAATATGTGGTTAACTGAAGATTCTGATTTCTAGGATACCAAATACCATAATTCATTGTTCCCTTCAAATATTTGAATACCCTCTTAACAACCACCAAATGAGTTTTCTTAGGAGCGGACTGAAATCCACTTACCATTCCAACAACTTGCATTATATCAAGACTAGATGTTGTGATGTACAAAATACTACCTATCATTGATCGATATGTTTTTTGATCAAAATCATGTGAGCGATCATACTTTCTAAGATTACAAACAACAACCATAGGCGTACTAATAAATGAAGAATATTCCATCTGAAATCTCTTCAACATCTCCTTCAAATACTTCTCTTGGGAAAGAAATAATCCTTCAGAATTCTAAATAATGTGGAGACTAAGGAAGAATGACAATTCTCCTATCATTGACATATTGAAATCATATTAGATGGAATTAGAAAACCACTGAACATAAGAATCATTAGTACATTAAAAAATAATGTCATCCACATAAACCAAAACAACTAATAAGTCATCACCTTCAAATTTGATGTACAAATTACTATAAACAGTACCTTTCTTGAATCCTTTGTCTTGTAGATACTTATCCTGTTGGAATATGGATAACACTGAGAGGGAAGGGGGTGAATCGATGTTGTTAAATTTTAACAATTTAAATCACTTTTTAATTTATGCATTAAAACACATGATCGACAATAACACACATAACAAAAATTTATCGTGGAATCCCAATTAGGTAAACCACCAATAATTTCTATTACTGCAAAATTGTGTTTACAAATAGTTTATTCCTTCTTCTACATATAAGAATGGTATTACACCCTTATTTACCAACAACTTCTGGAAGGAGGATTTGACCCCCTGGTTTTATCAGCTTCTACTGAAAGGATGCTACAACACCCTATTTACCAGCTACCACTAGAAGGAGGATATTACCCCTTGGTAAGCCTGTTTCTTACCCTAGAACCTCCCAACCTCCCTCATAGGATAAATTGATCTCTGACTATACTTCAATCGATCTGTCAATTTAAAGTGTAGAGACCATTTCTCTCACTCATCATTCTATCTCTAAACACCCTCTAACATGTTTTATGTGAATGCATCTCTTCACCATTGCACCTTTTCATTCTTAGATCACGCCTCTTCATGAAAACTAAATTATTCATATTAACAATTCTTTAACTCTATTTAGGTTTATCAGCCATACCTTTCTGCAACAAAATATTACTAGAATTGCTTGTCCACAATGATAATTATTCACCAGAAATTCTTTCAAATTTTCCTTTTTTTGCAATAGATCATTTCTGCAACCATCCTGAGCCATTGATCCATTGAAAAATATTTCATGTTTGTCGATATAACACACATATTTCCCTCCGTAATCATCTTTCCACAATTTCCTTATCTTTCTGTAATTGTCTTTCCACAACAACCTTTCCACACCGTTGATTTCTAATGGACTCTTATTTGGTCGTTGATCTAATATTCGATACGGATTGCGGATGCATGTTCTGATTTTTTTTCTCAAAAAGGTCCTTCTGCAACTACCATTTTGTAAGATACTTTTCGCACTATTGATTTCTTGCGGACTCTTCCACGGCCGTTGATCTTTAGATCAGATGCGGATTACGGGTTTTCCAAATTTCTTGAAAGTGCTTTCACAATTATCTTTCCTTAAATTTTATTTCGCTCCATACATCTCATGCATCCTCTCTCCTGATAGTCGATCTTATATTAGATGTAGATTTCAGATTGTGGCTTTTGCAAATTCCTTAAAAGTGATTTCGCAATTTGCTTTTCACAACATTTATTCTATGTCGTTCGATCTCATGCATAATGTTTCCTGATCGTCGATCTTAGATTCGATGTGGATTGTGGATTACGGGTTTTCCAAATTTCATGAAAATTATTCCTCAATTTCCTTTCCACAATCATTCTTCCGCACTGTCGATCTCTTGTGGATTCTTTCCCGATCGTTGATCTTTAGATCAAATGCGGATTGCAGATTGTGGGTTTTCCAAATTTCTTGAAAATACTTTTTCATTTCCTTTCCGCAATATTTATTCCGCACTATCGATCTCTTACGAAGTCTTTTCCGACCGTTGATCTTACGTATTTTGGAATGCGGAACCACCCTTTCCCATTTTGGACCTCTGCAATTCTCTTCCGCAACTTTGTTTTCACATTTTTTCTGAACCGTCGATTTCCTTGCGGGTTCACTCCTGATTGTTGACCCACGATACAATGTGGATTGCTTATATTCACTTTTATTTATGTGGAAATCATTTACCACCATTTATTTCCTTGCGGATTCAATCCTAACCGTTGATCTATGATCAAATGCAGATTTGGGGATCTTCACTTTTCTTTGTGCGGAAATTGTTGGAGTCATTATCCAACTTACACACTTTATTTGGTCAATTTTGGCCTAATTACCCGCTATCCTAAGTTTAATTGACTTAATTAGAATTAGATGATCACACCATGACATCAACATGATCACACCCATGCCTTCAATCAAGGAGGCCAGCTAAGCCTTCTCCTTCAATCAGGGAGGCTATCTGGGCTTCCTCCTTCAAACAAGGAGCAATTCTGGGGTGATCTGAGTGTCATAAGTGCACCTAATTGCTAACTGATTTTTGTTTCACCTAAGAATAAGTTAAGCCAAGTTGTAAATGCACCTACATCATGTAATTTTCTATTTTGGGCTTATTGGGATGAACCAGAGTGAACTAATGCGCCTCCAACCACTTCTAATGACTAGTATCAGTTAAGTTAACTTCATCGGAGCTACTTGGAGTTAGTGATGCACTACAACCTACTATTTGGCATGCAGTGACATGTGTTTGAGTTACATTTAGTTAGAATAAGTCATCTATTGCAATTTGATTTAGTTAGGACTCAGTGTGAGTCAATTATTGCGAGATTAGTGGTTAACTAAGTGTGTCTAGTGTTGCTGGCATTCAGTTAAGCTACACCCATCCATGCAATTCAAATGCCTTCCTAGTGAATTAAAATTGTCTTGGAATTCATGCATTCTGCATGACATTGTATTATATTATTCATTCTATTATTGATTATATAGAGCTGCAACCTCCTATTGCACTACCATTACATCATTTCATGTCTAATTTGTCTTGAATCTCTTGTGAGTATGTGCATTGTCTCAAGATTGATGTGAAAACATTAATATGGTATCAGAGCCATGATGGGACGAAGATATTTATTCAAGAAAAACATGATTTTTGTTGGATCTAGCATGCAAAATTGAGCAAAAATCTCAAAATGTTTCTAGCACTGCACCAAAAGCCAAAGGTTTACCACTTAATACCCCAAGTAAAAGAATTGTTGATCAAGCTTGCTTGATCAATTATGCTGGGTGTGATGAAAACCTGAAATGTGTAGGCTATCTGACCTTATGGTGACTTTATTGTGTGGATTGTAGGTTTACAGGTTCTTCACTGCATTCGCTACAACAACTCCATGGCTTCTTCTATGGATCCTCTCACCTCCTTCAATTACCACCAATGGAAGGAGGATATTGTTGGTCCCCATTTTGTTACCATTTTTGGGTTAAATACTATACATATTAACACATGTTTTGATACCTTTTGGTGTCTTTTGTACCATGCATCTCACAATTCAAGCCTTAGGTATGAATGAATTTAAGGTTTATGTAAATTCTGTTTATTATTATCATTTTACAATTTTAATGATTAAAATTGACATGATATGAAGCGTATTTGATCTATTAATTCACGTGTATAATTGTTTGTAGGTTATATGATCTTTTAGACAATCTAACAAACATACATGCATTCAGCTAGATATATGGAGAGCATATCCATCTTGTTGTCCATATCACTAAACAGACTGCGCATCGTTGGTAGTAGGTTTCTGTGTGTTAAAGACATGTAACGGCCATGAATTGTTGTGGCCACATACCAGCATCTTAGTATCAACCTTTTTCTGGAAGGGCACTTATCTAAATGTCTCTGTGTGATACCTTGACTCTGGCTTCGATTAAGACTGAAATCATATGCCACATTGCGCGCCTGAAAGGAACTAGATCTGCGAAGAAGAAGGAAGTGTCATCTGTTAGTTATCAATCTAATTATTTTTTATAATGACCGCTTTATTGTAAGAGCAATCGACCACTAAAAGGGACGACTTGCTCTCCCTCTGTAAAAAATGTATATATAGGTGTTGTTATGTGATTTAGGGATGAGTATTCTTTATTTGATATGTGATCAGTTAAGTTTGAAAACTCTGTAATGCTACCCTTTTGAATTAATGAAATCTCCATTACGTTGTGCATCATCGTGTTCTATTAGAAGATAATTACTTTGTTTGCTCGGAACCCCCCCCTGACAACAGAGTTTTACATCTTTGTGTATGTTGTGCTATCTCCTTTTTTTGTAACTAGTATAATTTTGCTTATAAGTTGTTTATGTAGCTTTGTTCATGTAATCATTTATGTTTAGTGTAGTATATATTCCATTGTTGTTATGCTGATTATGTAGGTTTCTTTTACCAGTTAGCAACCGGTTGCGCCTAGAATAGTTTCCAAATTATTTTGCAAAGTCTTTACAGTTCATTGTTTGATTTCTAGACTAAAATTCCTTTGATTAAATCATATTAAATTTAGTTTTATTTATTTATGTTTTTGTCATGAATTTGCTTAAGAGTATTTTAGTCTGTTCGATGATGTAATTTCCTTTTCAAATTATGATCAAATTAGCTTAGGTTATATTGTTATAAAATTCAATCATTAAGTAGATTTACTTTTTGCTTTTACATTTCATTAGCATATGCATGAGACAGCTGCCCTCAATAAATCATTTAGATTCATTGTTTTCTTGAATTTTAGCATTTTCTTCAAATAGACTATCATTTAGATAGCCTGTCCTGCCCCTTATATAGACCTTTGTTCCAACCTACTGTTTAGTCTTTCATTCAACCCTGTATGTCTTTAATCTGTTTCAAGCTTATTTCCTTAGTTTTTTTGTTTTGTTTTAATGGTAGTGGTTAGATAATGATTGTGTTTTTTTCTTAAGACCTTTAGATGAGATTGTTTAGACTATTAATTCTTGCACATGATCTAGGAACTAGGAATAAAAATCATCAAAGAATAATTAACAAATACTCATGAATTGGAAATAATCGGGACCAGAATTGGTTTCCTCTCTGTATATTTAATAAACAATAAAGGGTTACAATTCCAATGCTGAGCAATGGCTTAACTCCATGAAGAATTTGAATACCTAAGGAGATAATTCGAATTCAGTGAGTGAGTCTAGCTTAACTAACTCTCAACCATCAAATATCACTCAGTTAACCACTTGACCAAAACCCTAATTGACTCACCAAACCCTAACTGAAGTCAGAGTGCAATAAATGACTGAATCTCAATTGAAGGAGATCAAACACATGTCATAGCAATCCAATCATCAAGTGCTAGTGCTCCATGACTCCAATGAACCCCGATGAGATTAACTGAAGCTGAACTGACCATCAAAAGTTGGTGGAGGCGCCTTGTTGACTCCAGTTAATTAAATAATAATAAATAATCATTAAATAATATATTTAATGATTGGAGGCACCTTAACTGACTGTAACTAACTGGTTGAACTAATTGTAACCACCAGTTAGCAATTAGGTGCATTAATGTCACACAAATCACCCCCAGAGTGCTCCAGTTAGCCTCCTTGACTGTAGGTAGGCGTGGGTGTGACTGGGTGATGGAAATTAATGCTCGATTGATGTCAATTAATGTCAATTATACTTAGGATAGTGGTTTAACTAGGACAATTTGACCAAAATGAGTGTGTATGATGGTAAATGTCTCCAACACCCCCCCTTAAGCTATACTCAGGAAGAGTTAGAAAACATAGATGCATGAAAATTCTAGGGCCCTGGAAACAAAGGCCATAGGTCACCCTGTACAATAAAGTAACTGCTTAATATAACCAAGGAAATGGGGAAAACCTCATGGGAAAAATACCCCCCCTCAAACTAAGCAGTAAATCAGAAATTTGTTCTTCTATGCAGTAGCATCCTGAGACTGTGAATGTGAACCTCTGAATCCAAACTAAATGAATATGTCTGGAGGAATCTTCCACTTTGTAAGAAAAAAAATGCGCTCAACTCAATCAGAAATATAAATAGCTGCACGGTGAAAACTGGACCCATGTAGAGTAGCTGAAATCATCTGAAGAGAGAGCAAAGGTTCTTGAGGATTTGAACCATGTGTGGAACACTCAAGAAAATGATATGTTGCAGCCTTGAACAGAAAACCATTAGTGGTAAAATCATCCCCAATTTTTAGGAGCAAGTGTCCAAGCAGATGCAGAATGTCTTCCTCTTTACTAGTTCTGTGAGGAGATGAGCTTGTGACCAAAGGTAGAGAATCCCTGGGACTCTGGAGAGTGAATGATTGAGCTCCATAATCTAATATAGCTTAAGAAATATCTAATTATTCACAAAATAAAATATCAGCAACCTCATAAGAGGAAACTAACACCAAATCCCCAGCAGCAAAATTGAAGAACAACTGCGGTACTTGATTTTTCACACCGGAATTGGTGAGAGAAGCTACAAGCATGGATGAAAGCTCTTGGATTTTAAAATATGAACAAAATAATATTAGATCAGAATGTAAATCAGATCTAAATAAGTTCACAACAGATCCAAAACTATAAAATGAAATCAAATCCCCAGCAGCAGTTTTGTAGGAGACTTGAGATACTTGTTTCTTCACACCGTTGATGAGAACAACTACAAGCAATACTGAAGGTTTATGAATCTAAAATTTTGAACCAATAAATATCAGATCATATCCAAATGAGATCATATCAGATCCAATAAGGTTCATATCAGATCCAAAATTATGGTCAACCGAGACGGTAGATGCACAGTTTTCTTTTTCTTCAAAATTCTGAATTTTGGTGCATGCAATCCTGCAGGAATTTGCTGGAAGATCTAGATCATGGGGAGCGAATGTGTCACTCTTATAATCTGATATTTCTTCCAAAATATCCAATTTTTTACATATTTGCACACCAGCAACAACATTAGAGGGAGAAAAATCAAATTTCTCTTCACTTTCGGAAGCAATTATTGGTAAATTTTGCACAGAATTCAAAGGAAAATCACAGTTGAATGTTTGCATGGAAGTGCAGCAGTGTTTTTCTTCAATATCATAGATTCAAATGTCTTCTTTTATTTCAGAAATATGAGAATATGAGATATTAGAGATCTCATGAACTTCCGGAGCATCAGGAGAAGGAGTCACTTCATGGAGACTTTCTTCAGTTCGAATTGAATGTATAGAAGATTCTGCTTCATCTTCATCTTGAACAACTTCATCAGAGAGATTAGAGGATGAGAGTTTTGAGTGAAGAACTCTTGTGGTGCTGGCTGTGATTTCCAAAGTACTATTATGATCCTCATTATGCTTGCCAAAGGTTCTGTCCAATATTGTCCAGACTTCCTTTGGGTATTCAGCAGAATCAATAAGGTAGTACAAGTTATCAGAAAGGGTCAGACATATTGCTCCATAAGCTCTATCACCATCATTTAGCTAGTCATTCTCATTCTCATAAGACTCTTTTCCAAGTCCAATAGACACCTCATATAGACCTCGTCTCTTCAGAGATGCAATCATATTCAACTTCCATTCCGAATAGCTTGTGAATGGGGTGAGAAGAGGGATTGATGAGTCCATTCGAAGTTGTACCTGATAAAACCTACAAATAAAAAAAAAAGGGGCACCGTAAGGTCGGAAAACCTGCACATTTTAGGATTTCATCACACCCAGCATAGTCAATCAAGCAAGATTGATCAACAGGTTCTTTACTTGGGGTATTAAGTGGGAAGCCTTGGCTTCTGGTGTAGTGCTGGAATTTTGAGCTATTGCTCACTTCTCATGGAGAAATCTATCAAAAATCTTGTTCTTGAGAGATTTTTCTTTGTCCCGCCGTAAGCTCTGATACCATATTAATTCTTGCACATGATCTAGGAACTAGGAATCAAAATCATCAAAGAATAATTAACAAATACTCATGAATTGGAAATAATCGGGACCAGAATTGGTTTCCTCTCTGTATATTTAATAAACAATAAAGAGTTACAATTCCAATGCTGAGAAATGGCTTAACTCCATGAAGAATTTGAATACCTAAGGAGGAAATTCGAATTCAGTGAGTGAGTCTAGCTTAACTGACTCTCAACCATTCAATCTCACTTAGTTAACCACTTGACCAAAACCCTAATTGACTCACCAAACCCTAACTGAAGTCGGAGTCCAATAAATGACTAAATCTCAACTGAAGGATATCAAACACATGTCATAGCAATCCAACCATCAAGTGCTAGTGCTCCATGACTTCAATGAACCCCGATGAGGTTAACTGAAGTTGAACTGACCATCAGAAGTTGGTGGAAGCACCTTGTTGACTCCAGATCATTAAATAATAATAAATAAGCATTAAATAAGCATTAAATAATATATTTAATGAGAGGAGGCACCTTAACTAACTGGTTGAATTGATTGTAACCACCAGTTAGCAATTAGGTGCATTAATATCACTCAAATCACCCCTAGAGTGCTCCAGTTAGCCTCCTTGACTGTAGGAAAAGGATAAGTTATCCTCCTTGAATATAGGTAGGCGTGGGTGCGGCTGGATGATGGCAATTAATGCTCCACTGATGTCAATTAATGTCAATTATACTTAGGATAGTGGTTTAACTAGGCCAATTTGACCAAAATGAGTGTGTATGATGGTAAATGTCTCCAACATAGACTCCTTGTTAAACCTTATTTCTCTTTCTTCTTTTCTTTTTATCCTATGCCTAGGAATTATGTTATGTAGTTTAACTCATTGTATTGATTTGTAAATGAGACTGTGATTTAAGTTGTTCCTTCACACATAAAGTTTTAAATGTATTAATAGATTAAGTATCATTGCTCATAGTAATACAATTTATCTGCTTAATCATATGGTTGTTAAAAGAATCCATAGAATAGAATTTAGATCATCTTTATAAGTCATATGTTTGCTCATAGATTATGTTTCCCTTCTTGTAATATTATTTTATCTTTTGCAAGTAAAGTTCAAAGGTTTATTTGTTTATAGATCATTATGTTTACTATAGCTTGTAGTTGGACGGTTCTTAGTCTACATATTTTTGTATAAATTAAGTTAGATCTAATTCCTTCTAGCTTCTTCACCTCATTTGAAAGCCATTTTGATACTTCTCCTGCTCTTGTCCCAATTACAGTAAACCCTTATCCTCAAAATAATCAAGGAGAATGGAATTAGTGGCCATTCATTAGTTGCATGTATAGCTTTTAGGAAATATAGTTAGTTGTTGTAAATTATTCCTTGTAAGTTGTTTATCAGTAAAGTAGACCTTGTTATAAAGAATAGTTCATTGTTATTACATTGTCCATATATTTTTCCTTTAATAGTTGTTCATAGAGTAGAGTAGTATAACTTAATACCACTCTTCCTAGTCCTCCGTTTTTATTAACTTAACTAAGTTAGATCCTTAGGAGTTCAACTCAAGATATTTCAATCTTTGGCTTATTAGAGTATTACCATGATACTCTCTACCTTCGCATATATTTTGTAGCAACTCTAAACCTACCAAGCCCAGTCGATAATTAAATATTAGGTGAATTATTCAATAAAATATTTTTTCGAGCATTTTTGGTGCCATTTTCGGGGAGTTGTTTC
Source organism: Pseudotsuga menziesii (assembly GCA_001517045.1). Lineage (NCBI taxonomy): Eukaryota > Viridiplantae > Streptophyta > Pinopsida > Pinales > Pinaceae > Pseudotsuga > Pseudotsuga menziesii. Next base: position 212,622 of record LPNX011085719.1, read on the forward strand.
GTAAATTACAATAGATGTATGATCGTAATGGGGGAGCGGTAAGACAAGAGGTAAGAACCCAAGCATCTGTTATAACAAGAACCCCCAAATCCAGTAGTAGTAGTAGTAGTATTAGTATAGAATAGATTCGTTAAGATAGTAAAATTTTGGTAAGTTTTTTTTTGCAAGAAACATTTTGACCTCAACCATCAACTCAGTGAAAATTCATCGAAAAAAGAAACACTTATAGGAATTAGGTTCGCTGGAAAATCTTATAGGGGGGAATCATAGAAAGAGAAGAGATCCTGGCAAGAGGACTTGAGATCCCTATTCTTGACAAAATTTAAAAACAAGTAACTAGGGAACCTCTTAATCTTCTACTAAGCAATAAAGTTAGATAATATAACTCTTGAAGTGGGGGAGTTGAACTTTACTAATTTTTTCAACCTTACCTAGGTGGAAGCTCTCTTTGGTAATAGTAACCCCACAAATTGACACATCCACAATAGCATTCCCTACTCCTATAATAACCAATAAAATAATGGGTGATCAGAGGAATATTTTCCCCTGCAAAAGCATGTTGGGTTTCCCCATTCCCACCTCGAAAGAAACCTTATAGGAACACTCACTTTAGAAACCAAACCTACGTAAAGAACCAGGAAGAAGAATGTGCAGCAAAAAGAAATGTTTGTCCAAAATGTAAAAATAAACATCCTCGACAGGAATGTCCATTAAACAAAACTCCTCCATGTTATATCTACATGGGGCATCATGTTTTTCCCCATGGGATCAAGATAGAGGTAATCATTGGAATTCTCTCTCCAAAGACTCTTCCTCCTCCTGATTCTTAAAAATATTATAGGTTATCATCATTTATAGATATGTCAGTATGTGTATATCTCTTTGAATAAATAAGAGTCATGTCTAATCATAGGGGACTCGTTTTCTATGTTTTCAAGAATAAAATAAATCATCTAATAAATGGTTTTGAAATTTAGTTACAAATGGGTCTTTTATATAGGATGTTTCAGTAAAATCATATCTTAACTTTGAACCATTTATTTTATGATTTTGCTAAGATTTATATATGGTGGTTTGATTTAGATATGTATATTCCCAATTACTTGAACAACTGCTTAAAAGACGAATTTCAATTATCATGTTTTTCATAATTTCAACACCTAGAGATTACTAGCTCATCTACATTTGTTATCAAAAATTGACTCTTAAATATTTTTTAGAACACTCCAGGATAAGTGGAATTTGTGCTTGTGGGGAACATTATCTTTTGTAAAGAAAATAGACCAAAATGCCCAGGAACACCTTTAAGTTATTCTCTTTTGACATGATCTATAGTTAAGTCCATTTTATGCTTTTTTTTATATAACTAATGTGTTTAGCAGGGCTTAGCATGCTCTAGTACCAATTGACCTCCATATACTCATAATATTTATACAAGGAAAACTTGTCAGGGTACTAAACAGGCCTACTGGTAGCGGGTCAATGCTAAGTAACAAAAAAAAAAGGAAGTTCGATAAATACAAGTAAACTCGTCGAGGTACTGAACAGGCTCACTGGCAGTGGGGCTATGCTTGCATGGTACCAAGATAAACCCACTGAGGTACTGAATAGGCCTACTGGCAGCGGGGCAATATTAGGTAAAAGAGATCTAGTTAATGCACCACTAGACACATGGTTTAACACCAAAATATGTTTAGGCCTATTGTTTATGATGTCATTAAAGAATAACTGTAAGATGGCCTTGGATCTGACCATCTAAATTCAATCAATATCTAGGATATGTTTATCCTAGAAATGAGACCCATAGCTGTAAAATACTACCAATTTGAAGGTGAGCTCAAGAATTTTTGAGATGACAAGATATCCTTACAACAAGGCAAGGGTGACTATTTTTCCCTATGGTCCTTTCACTTATATCTTCATCACATGGTAAATGATAAATTTATACATTCATATATTTGAGCACTATTATTTTTTGATAAATATATATATCTGAATCCTTTCCATTTATTAGTTAATCTTTCTCTCTTTTACAAACTTACAACAACACGATTGAACGTTTCTTAATTTATTTTGGAAGTTAGTTTTCTTGTATGGCTTGGGGACATGCCATATATTTGGTTTGGGGAGGATTAGCCCGACTGTCTGTCTTTATTTTTATTTCTAAGAGATTCATTTCCAAATGATAAAGTGTTTGCAGGATAATGAAAATAGTGAAATTGGTTTTAAAAATCTTGGATGAATAAGGAAGAACGCCAAGAATTATTTCATATGACTTCTTTGTGACCTGGAAGCTTAGGAAAAGCCACAATTAGCAGCAGTTTGATCCGACAAGATCATTTTTACAGAAATTTGTATGAAGGATCATATGAAAGGTCAAATGTTGGTATGAATAAGAAGTCAAATGACAAGCTGAATAAAACTTTTATGACATTTTAGTATCTATGGTTAAGTAGTGGTTTAATTTTGTTTGGGTAAAAAGCTGAGTCATACCATTAGGGTCACATCCACATGATATTATGACTAATGTCGATTCATGATAGTACAAATTAGATCTAATATGATTTTATTTTACCCCTATATGGATATGATACAACCTTAGGGTACCTTCTAGTTATCATGAATCTGCCATCATCATTATCATCTTTCTCCATTCGCGCGTATAAGTTATCAAATAAGCTGACCTTCTCATTGAACTAAGGTTATGGTTACGAATTTGGTTATACACTTGCATTAAGATACATGTTCAACCTGTCCAAATATTTCTTTAGACATGGTTGAACCAACTAAAAATTAGAAACTCATTCGATCACGCACATTAGACAACACATGTTCCAAAAATTGCCATAATGGCATGATCTTTTAGGATGCCAAGCTGTTTGCATGATTATTTGGTAGGTTGAATGCGATGCGTTTTAAAACTAGCACTATGTGAACCTTCTCTCCATTCCATTGTTTTTCTAACTTTTATCACTGTAGAGCATTTTAGCCACCTTTCTCTCATATTTCCTGAAAACCCTGTATCCCTTCCTTTGTTTACATCATGCCAACCGCTTCAAGCCAGAGAGTTACCAGGATCTGTTTCAAATGGCAGAATTTAGGGAATGTAGGGAAGTGTTTTTTTGAGCTGGTTGGAACCCGTTCCTCCATTCATTGCAAGGTTATGATGAGGAAATCTCATTGATTTTCACAATGGGGTTTGATGGGAGGACGTCCAGGGTAGGGCATCTTTCCTTCCAAGTCACCGAGGATTCGATTTCACGTTCCACTAAGCTTCCCTGAGAAGGTGAGCAATGGAACAAACATTGGTTTGTTCCATGAGCATCACATAATTTTTCTATCAAGCCCGAGTTTTGGTATGTATCAGGCATAAAAGGTTACCATCATAGTTGGAAAAAGCCAGAATACATCAATCCGTTGACAATCATTATTCACCTGGTTACCTGTGAAGGTAAGTTTATCGTTTTCAAATCCTATCAACTTCGGTTACTGGCTCACTTTGTCAATAATAGATGTTTAAATTTCCCTTTCTTTTTTCTCCATAGCTTAGAAAAAATGTCGAATTTGGTCAGAAAGAATACCCTTCATCCCAAGAGTAGTTTGTACCACCACAGTTTAATCAAACTCTTAATCCTAGATCATCTCAAGGAGAAAAACCAACCTTGGGAGACTTTTGTATCCAATATGCTTAACGCCCACCTTAATATTCGTAAATGATCCCATAATTTTCACCATGAGTCAAGTCAAACCTTTCCCATAGAGAGGAAAACCCCAACATTGTCCACCTTGATGAAGATATCTCATAACCTAACTCATCTGCCCAAAATACCCCTGCCAGTCCTGTGTCTACCAAATTTGAACCTTTTTCACGATCTCGTACTAGAAGACAAAAGGATAAAAGTGTTCAGTGTATGGTATGGCCTAGTACCCAAACCGTAATTCAGCCTGATGTGCAGACTGGTCATTCAGATGATGAGGTCAAGGTAGAGAAAACCAACCCAAATTCATCCCTGTTAGCATTAGCCAGTATTTCTACCGAGTTACTCAAGGACATCGATCAAATGGATATTCCTGCATATGTCCAAGATATAAGCCCTGAAGAAAGCTTTCCCACTGTCGATTTGGATCTGCCTTCAATGGAAATGAGTCCTCTACAGGATTTCAACCATTCCCTAGAACCATCTATGCCACTGTAGCCAACACTAGATCAGTTAACTTCTAAGTTAACTCAATCGACGAAGCATAATGAAAAGTATGTTAAGTTAATTTCAAAGATTCAGGAGGAGAATCAAGAGTTTCAGTTACATATTAAAAATATGGAGGACCTCCACAAGACCGTTAGTTTATCACAGAGGGATCGGCAAGTAAGGCATTCCCTTTTGAAAGATGAGGCTAAGAAATTAAAGTTGAAACAGTTCGCTTCATCAAAGTCGGAGGCAGCTATCGACGCAGCTCTGCCTCCTTTCTAATGTTATCTTTTATTTTCTAACCAGTGGGAGGTGGAATTCGTTCGATTTGGGGGAATGTTGGTCCCCATTTTGTTACCATTTCCGGATTAAATATTATACATATTAACACATTATTTGATACCTTTTGGTGTCTTTTGTACCATGCAGCTCACCATTCAAGCCTCAGGTATGAATGAATTTAAAGTTTATGTAAATTCTATTTATTATTATAATTTTACGATTTTACTGATTAAAATTGACATGATATGAAGCATATTCGATCTATTAATTCATGTGTATAACTTTTTGCAGGTTATGTGGTCTTTTAGACAATCTAACAAACATACATGCGTTAGCTAGATATATGGAGAGCATATCCAGCTTGTCGTCCATATCACTAAACAAACCGCACATTGTTGGTAGTAGGTTTATGTGTGTTAAAGGCATGTAACGGCCATGAACTATTGTGACCATGCACCAACATCTTAGCATCAACCTTCTTCTAGAAGGACGCTCATCTAAATGTCTCTATGTGACACCTTGACGTCGGCTCCGATTAAGACTAAAATCATATGCCACATCACGCGCCAGAAAGGAACTAGATATGTGAAGAAGAAGGAACTATCATCTATTAGTTATCAATGTAATTACTTGTTATAATGACTGCCTTATCATAAAAGTAGTTGACCACTGAAAGGGTCAACTTTCTCGCCGTCTATCAAACAATGTATATATCGGCGTTGTTATGCAATTTAGGGACGAGTCTCTTTTATTTGATATGTGATCAGTTAAGTTTGAAAACTCTGTAATGCTACCCTTTTGAATTAATGAAATCTCCATTATGATGTGCATGATCGTGTCCTATTAGAAGAGAATTACTCTGTTTGCTGGGAGGGCTCCCCGACAATAGAGTTTTACATCTTTGTGTATGTTGTGTTATTTCCTTTCTCTGTAACTAGTATAATTTTGCTTATAAGATGTTTATGTATCTTTGTTCATGTAATCATTTATGTTTAGTGTAGTATAGATTCCATTGTTATTATGTTGATTATGTAGGTTTCTTTTACCAGTTAGCAACCGGTTGCACCTAGAATAGTTTCCAAATTCTTTTGCAAAGTCTTTACAGTTCATTGTTTGATTTCTAGACTAAAATTCCTTTGACTAAATCTTAGTAAATTTAGTCCTATTAATTTATGCTTTTGTCATGAATTTGCTTAAGAGTATTTCAGTCTGTTCGATGATGTAATTTTCTTTTCAAATTATGAAACTAGCTTAGGTTGTATTGTTATGGAATTCAATCATTAAGTATATTTACTTTTTTCTTTTACATTTCATTAGCATATACATGAGACAACTGCCCTCAATAAATCATTTAGATTCAATGTTTTCTTGAAGTTTTAGCATTTTCTTCAAACAGACTGTCATTTGGACAGCCTGTCCCGCCCCTTATACATACCTTCGTTCCAACCTACTGTTTAGTATTTCATTCAACCCTGTATGTATTTAATCTGTTTTGAGCTTATTTCCTTAGTTTTCTGATTATGTTTTAATGGTAGTGGTTAGATAATGATTGTGTTTTTCTCTTAAGACCTTTAGATGAGATTGTTTAGGCTCCTTGTTAAACCTTATTTCTCTTTCTTCTTTTCTTTTTACCCTATGCCTAGGAATTATGTTATGTAGTTTAACTCATTGTATTGATTTGTAATTTAACTTGTGATTTAAGTTGTTCCTTCACATATAGAGTTTGAAATGTATTAATAGATTAAGTATCATTTCTCATAGTAATACAATTTATATTATTAATCATAAGGTTGTTAAAAGAATCCATATAATAGAATTTAGATCATCTTTATAAGTCTTCTATTTGCTCATAGATTATGTTTACCTTCTTGTAATATTATTTTATCTTTTGCAAGTAAAGTTCAAAGGTTTATTTGTTTATAGATCATTATGTTTACTATAGCTTGTAGTTGGACGGTTCTTAGTATACATATTTTTGTAGAAATTAAGTTAGATATAATTCCATTTAGCTTCTTCACCTCCTTTGAAATCCATTTTGATACTTCTCTTGCTCCTTCCCGATTACAATAAAACCTTATCCTCAAAATAATCAAGGAGAATGGAATTAGTGGCCATTTATTAGTTGCATGTATAGCTTTTAGGAAATATAGTTAGTTGTTGAAAAATTTTCCTTGTAAGTTGTTTACTAGTAAAGTAGACCTTCTTACAAATAATAGTTCATTGTTATTACATTGTCCATATCTTTGTCCTTTAATAGTTGTTCATAGAGTAGAGTATTATAACTTGATACCACTCTACCTAGTCCTCTATTTTTATTTACTTAAGTTAGATCCTTACGAGTTCAACTCAAGATATTTCAATCTTTGTCTTATTAAAGTATTACCATGATACTCTCTACCTTTGCATATATTTTGTAGCAACTCTAAGCCTACCAACCCCACTCAATAATTAAATGTTAGGTGAATTATTCAAGACAATATTTTGCCCAAGCTATTTCTTCAAGAAAAACATGATTTTTTTTTGGATCTAGCATGAAAAATTGAGCAAAAAGCTCAAAATGTTTCCATCACTGCACCAAAATCCAAAGGTTTACCACTCAATACCCCAAGTAAAGGAATTTTTAATAAATCTTGCTTGATCAATTATGCTAGGTGTGATGAAAACCTGAAATGTGCAGGCTATTCGAACTTATGGTGACTTTATTGTGTTGATTGCAGGTTTACAGGTTCTTCACTGCATTCGCTAAAACAACTCCATGGCTTCTTCTTCGAATCCTCTCACCTTCTTCAATTACCACCAATTGAAGGAGGATATGGAGATTCATCTCCATTTAAGAGGGCTCTACCGGGTCACAATGAACACATAATTAGAGCCTAATGCTACTGCTGAGAAGATAAAATACTAGAATAGGCTAGATGAGGCTTATGGTTTCTTGTTCTTGTCTATCTCCAAGGATCTTCTTTTCCACATATCGAGATTAAAGACGCCGAAGGAGATTTGGGATCATCTCTCTACCTTGTTTGATAAACATGATGATCTTTGGATCTATCAGCTTGAGAACGAGTTGATCTCCCTGAATCCAAGCAAATTCAAATCCATGAATGAATTTTTCACAAAATTCAAACATTTGGTGCTCCAGTTAAAGCATTGCAAGATTGAGAAGGATGATGATCAGCGCATCCTATCTATCCTCTCAAAACATGGTCCAGATTATTCAGTCTTTGTTTCAACGTTCCATACTGGGAAGCTAAAAATCCCAAATTGGAAGATGCCTTCATTGGATTCCTTCATCAAGACCCTTACAAATGAGCATGACAAGCTTGTACAGATGGGGATCCTCAAATCCTCAAAATATCAATCTTTGTTTACTTCGGGGTCAAAAGAGTCGAAAGGGAAAGGGAACCGAAAGAATCCAAAGGCTAAATTTGATGCTCCAAAGTCTAAAGAAAAGAACCAACAGCAAGAAGAGCCTTCCAGCTCAATGAAACACAAGAACAAAGGACATCAAGGAGAGGATAAATTCATGTGTTCTTACTGCGGGAAGGGATTCCACCCTGAACATGCCTACATGAAGAAGAAGCTTGATAAGATGAATCTCCTCTTGGAGAGAAACAATATCAATCTTCTGGAGAGTGTTTATAAGAGAGATAACCAAGATCGGGATATCCAGTAAGAAAGAGGTCATGCTCTCATGGAAAGCACCTCGAAGCCCAATGATGTCCTCATAGACTTTGGAGCTTCGAATCACATGATGGAAAGTAGAGACTCCTTCTCATCCTTAGACACCAACAAAATCATTCCCATCCACATGGGAGATGATTCTACTATCATTTTGGAAGGAAGAGGTACAATAAATCTTGAGCATGAAACCTTTTTTGATGTTCTGTATGTAACCTCCTTAGCCTCCACCCTCCTAGTGTATATCAAATGACTCATATTGGAGTGCCCAAGTGAGTAAATTTTATCCCCAATGATGTATAAATCACTGAGATTACATCTGGGAAGCTTATTGAAAATTTCTTAGCAAACCATCATGCTAAGGCCTATGCGTTTTCCCATTTTGTGGTGGATGCAAAGCCCACCGCTCTTCTGAATCATGGGAATGAGGTCAGTAGGATTTGGCATGAGAGGTTTGGTAATTTTAACTTCAAGTACTTGCAGAAAATTCAGAAAAATTCCATGGTTGAATGCCTCCCAGTCATCAAATCTACCAAAGGAATTTGCAAGGGTTGTATTGTCGGTAAACACTCTAAGTACAAGTTTGATCGGGGGAAGGAAATCCAAGAAAAGAGTATTTTGGAGCTGATTCATTCTGATATTAGCGGACCTATTCCAACCACATACATGAATGGATATGTACTCACCTTCATAGATGATTTTTCTAGATACACTTGGGTTTTCTTCATCAAGAAAAAATTTGAAGTGTTGGAGAAATTCATTGAATTGAAAGCACTGGTTGAGAATGCTTCTGAGAGAAAGATAAAATATCTCTGATATAATAATGGAGGGGAATATATCAGTTCTAAATTGCTAAAAATATGTTCATACAATGGGATCAATATCCAACATTACATCCCCTACACTCCCCAACAGAATGGTGTAGCGGAGAGAAAGAATTGGGCACTCAAGGAGATGACCACATGCATGCTGGAAGCCAAAAGTTTGGATGAAAATTTGTGGTTTGAGGCCATGAATTTTGATGCATACATTAAAAATAGAGTACCTCACTCCTCTATGAAAGTAAAGACTCCTTTTGAAGCCTATTTTGGACACAAGCCGGATGTGTCAAATTTCAGGGTGTTCAGGTCTACTACATGGGCTCAGATTCCGCTTGAAAAGAGAAAATATTTGCAACCAAAAAGAAATGAATGTTTTTTTATTGGATATATAGAAAAATATAAAGGATTTAACCTACTTAATACCATAAAAAAACAAATTTTCATTTAAATAAGTGTCAAATTTGATGAGCTTCTCCAAGAGGTAGAACTAGTTGAAGAAAATTCTGCTGAAATTCCCTCCTGTTCTGCTGATCAATTGGGTGATGAAAGTGGGAGTGAAGGTTCTTATTTTTCTGATATGATATATGATATCAGTGAGAAAAACACATCAGGTTCAGAATCATATTCTGATATTCCAAATCATCTTCCAACTTGGGCCAAAAAGACACTATCTTCCGTCGAGTAAAACATAAGAAATCCTGTAGATCCAAGAAGAACCCAGTCTTATTTTCAAAGAGAAGGTATTGCTCTCTCTTTTAATGAATAATTGATGTCCAAGAACTGTTATTTAATGATTGGGTCAGATACTAATTCCTACTACCATGGTCGAAAAGATCTGAGATGGAAAGCTGCTATGGACTAAGAGTTTAATTCTCTTCGAAAAAATGCTACTTGGGAGCTAGTTTCTCTTCCACCTGGGAGGAAATTAGTTCAATGCAAGTGGGTGTTTCAGAAAAAGGTTTCTGCTGATGACAAAACCTTAAAATATAAGGCAAGGCTGGTTGTAAAAGGGTTCTCCTAGGTCCAAGGTGTGGACTATCATGAGACCTTTGCACCAATGGAAAAATGGACTCCATCCGCCTAGTTTTGGACATTGCGGCATCCAAGAAATGGGTTGTGCATCATATGGATGTCAAGAGTGCCTTTTTACATGGATACCTTCATGAGGAGATATACATGAAGCAGCCCAAGGGCTACATTTCATATCCTTCTTTGGTTTGCAAATTGCAGAAGTCATTATATGGGTTGAAACAGGCCCCAAGATCATGGTATGCCAAGATGGATGCCTTTTTGCTTTCACAAAACTTCCAAAGATGAAAATCAGATACGAATGTGTATATAAAATAGTATGATGATAGTTTAATTATCATTGCTTTATATGTTGATTATCTTTTGATTACAGGAAGCACACTTGCTTCCATTACCTTCATTAAAACTGCCCTTCATGATGCATTTGAGATGAGTGATTTGGGGCTCTTGAAGCAATTTCTGGGGCTTGGAATATCCCAAGGATTTGATGGGATAAAACACTCCACCCATGGATTGCACTATCTACCACTAGCTGATTGGTAGCTTACTTTACTTGAAACATTCACAGCCTGATATGTTTTATGCCGTGAATGTTGTATCAAGATACTTGAAACAGCCTCATGATATTCATTGGAAGGCAACCAAGAGGATCCTTCAGTACATTCAGGGCACAAGATCCTACAACATTCATTGTGCTGTAGATTCTGAGCTAGAGTTGGTTGGTTATACAGATTCATATTGGGAAGGGGATTCAGAAGTCCACTTTCGGGTATGTATTCATGTTTTGTGGTGGCCCCATTTGTTGGTCTAGCAAAAAGTAGGCTTCCATTGCAATGTCGTCAGCAGAGGCTGAGTACATGGGAGCAGTGAATGCTTGCATCCAAGATGTTTGGTTGCAAGGAATTATTTCATAGTTTGAGATTGGTACTACTTTTTCCAAAATCATATTTTGTGACGATAAAAGTGCTATTAAGATCTCCATAGATCTAGTTACTAGGCAGAGGACCAAACATGTTGAGATACACATGCACTACATCATGGAGTTGGTGCATGATAGGACCATTGTTCTGCAGTACTTCTCTATAGATGAGCGGATTGTAGACATCTTCACCAAGAGATTTTTTGAGAAAAAAATCACTTACCTTTGTTCACTATTGGGGGTGAGTTGATCAGGGTGATCAATTACTTCTTCAGTGTTCAGCTTGAAGGGGGGTTTTTTCCCACTAGGTTTTCCCTTTTTCCTCACTTAGATTTTATTTTGAGCATTGTTAGAGTTACATTTTTGTACAAAGTCACCTATGGAATTTTTTTTTAGGGTCCTAGAATTACATGCATTTTATTTTTACTTCTCCTGAGTATATCTTACGGGGGGGTGTTGGAGTCATTATCCAACTTACACACTTTATTTGGTCAATTTTTGCCTAATTACCCACTATACTAAGTTTAATTGACTTAATTGGAATCAGATGAGCACACCATGACATTAGCATGAGCACACCTACAACTTCCTTCAATCAAGGAGGCCAACTAAGCCTTCTCTTTCAATTAGGGAGGTTATCTGGGCTTCCTCCTTCAAACATGGAGAAATTTTGGGGTGATCTGAGTGTCATAAGTGCACCTAATTGCTAACTGGTTGTTGTTTCAACTAACAATCAGTTAAGCTGTGTTGTGAAGGTTCCTTCATCATGAAATTGTCTATTTTGGGCTGATTGGGATGAACTGGAGTGAACTAATGTGCCTCCAATCACTTCTGATGACCACTATCACTTCAGTTAACTTCATCGGAGTTACTTGGAGTTAGTGATGCAATACCACCTACTATTCGACATGCATTGAAATGTGTCTGAGTTACATTCAGTTAGACTCAGTCATCTATTGCACTCCAATTCATTTAGGACTCAGTGTGAGTCAGTCATGTATATATTAGTGGTTAACTAAGTGTGTCTAGTGTTGCTGATATTCAGTTAAGCTACACCCATCCATGCAATTCGAATGACCTCCTAGTGAATTCGAATTGGCTTGGAATTCATGCATTTTGCATGACATTGTATAGCATTATTAATTCTATTATTGATTATATAGAGCTACGACCTCCTATTGCAATACTGTTACATCATTTCATGTCTAATTTGTCTTGAATCTCTTGTGAGTATATGCTTTTTCTTAGGGTTCCTTGATATATTTATGGCACTCGTATTGTCACAACTTATCACTATTGTATCTTCATATTTTACAAGTAAGTCTTCTAATGTCTGTTTCATCCAAATGAATTGAGTACAACATGATGCAACAACAATATATTCAATCTGTGCTATAGATAATGATATGGAGGATTTTTTCTTGCTTAACCATTATACCAAAAAATTTACCAAAAAGAATGTTGATCCACTAGTACTCTTTCGGTCATCACTGACTTCCTTCCCAATATGCATCAATGAATGCCTTTAGATTGAGGTTATTACTTTTTGGATACCATAATCCATAATCCATAGTACCTTATAGATATCTAAGAATTCTTTTTACTGCAGCCACATGTGTTTCTTTTGGAGCTAATTGGAATTTGACAACCAAACCTATAGCCCACATTACATATGGTCTAGTAGCTGTTACATATAATAGTCTACCATTCTGTAACCTATACATAGTATGACCCACTTCTAAGGATTCATCATTCTTTCTTAATTTATAGCCAGTGACCAGAGGAGTACTAACAGGTTTGTATTCTTCCATTTTGAACTTCTTCAATATTTCTTTGATATACTTAGTTTGAGAAATGAAAATCACTTTTTCTGATTGAGATACTTGTAATCCTAGAAAGAATGTTAGTTCTCCTAACATTGAAATTTCAAATTCTTTCTTCATTTCTGATGCAATGATCATATTTTCATTTTCAAAATTTATGTACAAATTACTATCAGTGGCCCCTCTTTTGTATCCTTGTTGTTTTAAATAATTGTGAAGTCTAGAGAACCATGCCCTTGGAGCTTGTTTAAGGCCATAGAGTGCTTTCTTAAGTTTGTACACATACTTTATGTTTTCTGACAAGAGAAAAAATTTAGGATTCTCAATATAGACTTCTTCTTCAAGTTCTCCATTAAGGAATGCAGATTTTACATCCATTTGATATACCTTAAATTTTTTGTAGCATCCAAAAGCTAATAATATCCCGATGCCTTCGAGTCTTGCCACAAGTGAAAAAGTTTCTTCAAATTCAATGCCTTCTACTTGAGCATGTCCTTTACATACTAACCTATCCTTGTTTCTTGTCACATGACCATGCACATTGAACTAGTTTTTAAATATTCATTTGGTTCCAATAACGCTCATATCCTTAATTCTTGGGACAAGTTCCAAAGTTTGGTTCTTTTCTATTTGATCAAAAGTTCTTTATTCATAGCACTAACCCAATCCTCAATTTTGCAAGATTATTTAAATGTTTTGGGTTATATTATCGAAAGTACTGCTTGTTCTTCATCAATTAATTTTCTTCTTTTTTTAACTCCCGATTCTTTGTCACCAATTATTCGATTTTCAGGACAATTTTTTTGGACCCTCCTAAATGGTGTGTTTGTGTCTGATCTCAATGAATATTCAATCTCATTTTCATGTGATTCTTCTTCCTCTACTCTTGCTTCTTCTTCTTCTTCTTCAGAATTATCTTCCCTTTGTGTACTTTCTTTCTTTCTTTTATCATCTAATTTATTCATCATCAATTTATTCATCAACCACACTTTCTTGAATATTCTTCTTGATTTAGTATCATCAACAATTACATTTTCTTTTTCTATGATCTTGTGCTACCTTAGATTATAACATTTGTATGCCTTTTTTGTGGAGGAATATCCAAGAAATATGCCTTCATCGGTTCTAGAGTCAAAATTCCCTATATTATCATCATCCCTTTTTATGTAGCATTTACTTCCAAAGGCTCTAAAATATTTAACTGGAGTCATTCTTCCAAACCATAGCTCATAAGGATTTTTTCACTATTCACTCTGAGTTGTCATCTGTTTTGTACATATATGTTGTATATATTGATTCTGTCTAATATCCATCAGGAAGTTTTGCTTGATTAAGCATAGTTCTAGCTGCTTCTTGGACTGTCTTATTCCTTCTCTCAGCTACTCCATTTTGCTGAGGATTTTTTGCTGCTGAGAAATGTCTCTTGATTCCATGCTTTTCAAAGAACTCATTGAACTCATTCGAGGTGAATTCCCCACCATTATATGATCTTCGACATTTAATTTTTTTATTTCTTTCATTTTCAACAAGGTCTTTGAAGGATTTGAAATTCATAAAGGCTTTTGATTTTTATTTAAGAAAAGTCACCCAAGTCATCCTTGTATAGTCATTGATTAATAACATAAAGTAATATTCTCCTTGAAGGATTTTAGTCCTTGTTGGTTCACAAAGATCAGTGTGAATTACTTCTAATGGATGGGAGGTTGTATGTTCTTTCACCTTTAATTTTGTTCTTGTTTTATTCCCATGAAGACAATGTCTACACACATGATTTGGTGGTTTTATGATTTTTGGCAGATTTCTTACATCTCTCTTCTAGCTAATTCTCACAATATTGTCAAAGTTCAGGTGCCCCATCCTTCTATTCCATAGCAAAATTTCATCAAATTGGCTCATATAACATTTTTCTTCATTTTCTAGAATATACACATTGCTTGGAGTTCTCACAGTAGTTCCAAAAAGTTTTCCTGAATCTTTTCTTCTGATTTCACACTTCTTGGAATCAAATATACATATATTTCCTTGATCACACATTTGATTCACACTCAAAAGATTAGGTTTTAAGTTTTCTATAAGTAGAAAATTTTCATCTTTCATATTATCTCTAATAACCAATGTACCCTTCCCAATTATCATAATCCAGATTTATCGCTTGATGGTCTTTGGACACTTAGAATTTCATCTAAAGTCCTTGAGCTATTTTCATATCTTGATTTGATAGATTCTTCATCCAGTTTCTTTCTAAGGTGTATAATGTCTTGTTCAAGCCTTTCATATTCTTGTATTTTCTTTTTGAGTTGTTGTTCTAGATGTTTCAGTCCTTTTGATTTCTATAATTTTTTAAGTCAGGAATCATCCTCTCTGCATCTTTGTTTTTATCTTCAAATTATATCATGTGATTTTTTTATTTCTTGTACATATTTTTATATTTCTCTAATTCTTCATGAGCATTTATAAGTTATGCTTCAAGATCTTTCACATCTTCTATTTTTTCTCTAGATATTTCGCTTTCGAAACCCATGAATATGACTTTAGCATCTTCACTTATTTCATAATATTCATTGTCTTCTTTGGAGTAAAGGTCTTTATTATTTTTCTGAAACTTCTTCTTGTATATGATATTATTCTTTTGATATTTCTTATGACAGAAATGTTTTTCATCATCACTATCCTCTTGCTTTGGGTAAGGACACTTTTTGGAAAAATGTCCAATCCTTCCATAATTAAAACATTTCAAGGGTAGCTTCCCTTTGTACTTTCTAGTTCCTCTTTCAAATTTCTTGATGAAGAGAGATTACTCATCATCTAGGTCCTCGGATTGGATCTTGGATACAACCTTAAAATATGCTTCCTTCTTTGATGATCCATTTTGTCATGTTATCATTTCGTAGTCGGTGAATATCCCATGTAGTTCATCTACTGTCATAAGTTTAATATCGTCTAGTTCTTCTAAAGAAGAAACCTTTGAGTCATACTTCATTGAAAAGGTTGTCAGTACCTTTTCTACTACTTCTTTTTCTTTAATTTCTCCTCCAATGCCTCTAATCGTATTAACAATTTCATATACTCTTAGATTATATTCTGCAATATTTTCTTCCTCTTTCATTTTTAGGCTTTCAAACTGACCTTTTTAGGTATGGAGTTTGGATTCCTTGACTTTGGAAATTCCTTCATAGATAAATTTTAGTTTTTCCCATGCATGTTTGGATGTTTTACATTGCATGACTTTTACAAGTATCGATTATGTTAACCCTCTCAAAATTGCATTTAGATATTTTGCATTGGCCTCATATAGTATTAGCTCTCCTTCATCTATAGGTACATCATCTGGTACTTTATATTATACTTCAACAATACTCCAAACCTTGTATCCAAGGGCCATTAGATGGAACTTCATTCTTCCACTCCAGTATGCATAATTATCACGAGTAAATAAATGAGGTCTGTTGGTGGCTAACCCTTGTTTACCCATAGTGATTTTCAATAGGATCTTCCTTCCAGTGATTAAGTTCTCCTGAAGGATCCTGATCTGATACTAATTGTTGGAATATGGATAACACTGAGAGGGGGGGTTGAATCAATGTAGTTAACTTTTAACAATTTAAATCACTTTTTAATTTATGTGTTAAAACACATGATAAAAAATAACACACAACACAAATTTATCATGGAAGCTCAATTGGGTAAACCACCAATACTTTCTATTACTGCAAAATTTTGTTTACAAATATTTTCTTCTTGATTCTACAAATAAGGATGGTATTACACCCTTATTTACCAACAACTACTTGAAGGAGGCTTCGACCCCCTTGTTTTATCAGCTACTACTGAAAGGATGCTATGACACGTTATTTACCAGCTACCACTGGAAGGAGGCTACAACCCCATGGTAATCCTGTTGCTTACCCTAGCATCTCCCAACCTCCCTCATATGATAATTTGATCTCTGACTATACTTCAATCTATCTATCAATTCAAATTGTAGATACCATTTCTCTCACTTGAATCATTATGTCTATAAATACCCTCTAACATGTTTTCTATGAATGTATCTCTTCACCATTGCGCCTTTTCATTCTTAGATCATGCCTCTTCATGAAAAAAATTTCTTCATTTTAATAATTATTTAACTCTATTTAGGTTTATCACTCATAGCTTTCCGCAACAAAAATATTACTAGAATTGCCTCTCTACAATGATAATTCTTCACCATAAATTCTTCCAAATTTGACTTTTTCTGCAATGATATTTCCGCAAAATCTCCTTTGCACAACCATCTTGAGTCGTTGATCCATTGTGGACTCTTTCATGTCCATCGATCTAACACACAGATTTCCCTCCATAATCATATTTCCGCAATTTTCTTAGCTTTCCACAATTATCTTTCTGCAACGAGCTTTCCGCACCATTGATTTCTAGCGGACTCTTCCTTGGTCGTTGATATGAGATTTGATGTAGATTGCGGATGCATGTTATAACTTTTTTTTCTAAAAAAGGTCCTTCCATAACTACCTTTCCACAATATACTTTTTTCATTGTTGATTTCTTGTGGACTCTTCCATGGTCGTTGATCTTTAGATAAGATGCAGATTGCAAATTGCGGGTTTTCCAAATTTCTTGAAAGTGCTTCCGTAATTTAATTTCCGCAAGTTTTCTTCCACTCCATCGATCTCATGTGGACTCTCTCTTGATCATTGATCTTATATCAGATGTGGTTGTAGATTGCAGGTTTTCCAAATTCCTTAAAACTGATCCCACAATTTTCTTTCCATAATATTTCTTTCGTGTCGTCAATCTCATGCAGACTCTTTCCTGATTGTCAATCTTAGATCAGATGTGGATTGCGGATTGCGGGTTTTCCAAATTTCATGAAATTTTTTTTGCAATTTCCTTTCCGCAATATTTCTTCTGCACCGTCGATCTTTTGTGGAGTCTTTCTTGATCGTTGATATTTTGATCAAATGTAGATTCCAGATTGCAGTTTTTCCAAATTTCATGAAAATACTTCCGTAATATTTATTCCACACCATCGATCTCTTGCGGAGTCTTTTCTGACCGTTGATCTTACATATTGCGGATTGCAGAATGTGAAACCACACTTTCCCATTTTGGACCTCCATAATTCTCTTTCGCAACTTTGTTTGCACATTTCTTCTGAACCGTCTATTTCCTTGCGGGTTCACTCCTAACAGTCCATCTACGATCAAATGCAGATTGTAGATCTTCACTTTTCTTTGTGCAGAAATCATTCACCGCCGTTGATTTCCTTGTGGATTCAATCCTATCCATTGATCTATGATGAAATGAAGATTTGTGGATATTCACTTTTCTTTGTGCAGAAATCATTCACCACCATCGATCTTCTCAAAATCGGCCTCCACAATTTCTCTCGTGATCTGGACCGTCTAATTTTTCACTTCTCTCTAGTGTTCGGGAATGTTGTTTTCCATGCATATTTATTTTGCAGATCTTATTATAGACCATTGATCTCTGTCTCTTGAATGATCCGGTCCATACAAAACTTTTTTGGCACTTCCACTGCTTGATTTGCGGATCTGCCCAAATCTTCTTAGTGCTTCAGACTGTTATCTGCCACTGCTCGCTTTGCAGATATTTCCCCTGTCATTGATCTACAATTCGATATTTGGAATTTATTTGTCAAAAATATTGTCTTTGGTTATTACTTTGTTATTACTGAACTTCTTTTCCATTAATGACAACTATTTTCAACATATCCAGTCTATAATACCAGGATCTAGGTGCTTGTTTCAATCCATATAGTTCCTTATTCAGTTTGCATACATAGTTAGGATTATCTGTTAGTTGGAATCCTTCAGGTTTCTCTAGATAGAATTCTTCTTCTATATCTTCATTGAGAAATGCTGACTGAACATTCATCTGATACACTTTGAAGTTCTTATGATTGGCATTGGAAAGAAAAATTATGATGGCTTCCAATCTTGCCACTGGTTCAAATATTTTATCAAAATCCTGTCCCTCAACTTGTGCATACCCCTTACAGACCAATCGAGATTTATTCCTCACAATTTGTCCTTGTTCATTCATCTTATTTTTAAACACCCATTTTGCGCCTATTACATTCTTATCTGTAGGTCTAGGAACAAATTCCCAAGTATTATTCTTCTCAATATGATCAAGTTATTCATTCATTTCTCTAATCCAGTATTTATCCTCGTTGGATTCTTCAAAATTATTAGGTTCAATCATAGATATAAAATAAACCTGATATTGTTCTGAAGCTTTAATCAATTTCCTTCTTGTATGAACTCCTTTCCTTGTCACCAATTATTTGATTTTCAGGTTGATTCCTTTTAACAATTCTGGAAGTTTCTTTTGTTTATGTCTATTGTTTTGACTCTTCCTGAATGTTTGTACCTTTATCATCTGACTCTGAATCTTCCTTATCTGATTCTTGGACTTGTTCTTCCTCAATTTCAACTGTATCCTCTGTATTTTATTCAATACTGCTTATCTGACTATCATTCACAGGAATTTCTTCATCTATTTTAATGTCAATACAGTCAACCAATTTATGAAACCTTTTATTATAGCATATGTATCCTTTACTATTTGTGTCATATCCTAGGAAAATACGTTCATCGGGCCTACCATCATATTTGCCAAGTTGTTCATCATTATTTTTAATATAGTAGTTACTCCCAAATACTTTAAAATGTTTAATTGATGCAAGTCTTCCAAACCATAGTTCATAAGGAGTCTTATCATTGTTTGGACTTACATGAACTTTGTTAAGAATATGGATAGATGTGTGAATTGCTTCTACCCAATATGTCTAAGCAATATTTTTTTCATTCATCATTGATCTCACCATCTACTGAACTGATCTATTATGTCTCTCAACTACTCCATTCTGCTGTGGACTCCCTGGGATAGTATACTCTCTTTTTATTCCATGCTATTACAAATTTCTTTTAAGTATTCTCAACTAAACTCTCCTCCTCTATCAGACCTTGGTACCTTCAGTCTTTTACCTGTCTAATTCTCAGTCAGAGCCTTAAATACTGTGAACTTTTCAAATTATTCATATTTTTCCTTCAAAAAGGAAACCCATGTGAGTCTAAAGTAATCATCAATTACCAGCATAAAATATCTTTCTCTTCCTGTTCCTTCCTTCCTTGATGGTACACACAATTCCATATGCACTAACTGAAAAGGCTTGTTTGTTGATGTGAAATTATTAAATTTAAACTGCGTGCGAGTTAGTTTTCTCATTTGACAATATTTGCATACATAATCATATGGATTTGATATTTTTGGAATATCTTTTACTACTTCATTTTTTCTAATATTGATTATGTGATGAAAGTTTAGGTGTATGAGTCTCCTATTCCATAGCCAGCTTCCATCATACTTTCTTAAATGACACTCCTTTTTTTCTTCTTTCAAAACATAGACATTGTTTTTGGTTCTAATGCCTTTTGCAGCTAATTTTCTTGAGGGTACATATTTTGTTTTACAATTTCTAGAAGTGAAAACAACTTCAAACCCTCTGTCACAGACCTGATTGACACTAAGGATATTATGTTTCAGACCATACACAAACCACACATCTTGAGATTTCCCTTTTCCATTATTCAAACCTACCATTCCTTTTCCCTTGATTTTCCCTAGAGCATCATTTCCAAAAGTCACATTTCCTGATTTACTTTCATTTAGAGACAAAAACTTACTTTTATCATGAGTCATGTGTTTGGAGAATCCACCGTCAATATACCAGGGGTACTTTTGATTTTGAGCAGAAAGTACTAATCCAAACTTGTTACTTTCTTTCTTCTTCCAAAATTTAACGTTTTTGGCTGAGTAATTCATTCTTGAATGTGGTCTATAATTCTTCAGGTGACATTCTAAGGCTTTGTGTTCATAATTATGACAAATATAACATTCTGGATCATTGTACAATAGATCAAAAGGATTGGTATGTCTATCGTGAGTTATTCTTTCAGTTGTAAAATGTGTTGTATTAAGTTGTTGGTTACTCATTGACTACTGTGTTCTATGTTGCAACAGTTCACCGTTATTTGGAATCCTTAGTTGCATACTTGTAAATTTAAATGCACAATTTGCAACTATATGGCCAAAATTAGAACAATAATAATAGTATCCATGGGAAAACCCTGGTACCTGAATCTTGGATGTCTTCTTGGAATTGGTTGCCTCATCTTTTGTTGGCTTTGTTCCTGAGCAAATATTTATTGATATTTCTGATCAGAGTTCCCGATTCTGATGCTTGTTTCATTTTCATTCTCTTTTGTTTGCAAGGTATGTTCATATTCTAACTATTTTCTGCTTTGAATTTTAATCAACTTACCTGATTTCTTGTTTCCTGAGTGATTTCTACTCGAACCTTCTTCATAGTCGAGACATGTTTTTAACAATGTATATCTTTTCTTACTCAGAATGTTGTTCGGTTCTTTTGAAGCTTTAATGCTTGATATATTTTGGTGATACAAAGATTGAAATTTTTCCAATTCTTTTCTAGTTGTCATTACTTCTTCTTCCAATGATTCACATCTCATTTTATCCTCTGTTAATTGTTTTTTTAGAATATCTTCTATTTTATTTGCCTCTTCAAATTCTAATTTTAATAGAGAAAGATGTTCACTTGGTTTTTTACCATTCTTTTCACAGTGCATCAACAATTGTTTTTGTTTCCTCTTATTTAGTCTGATTCTGTCAATCTCTTGCAAAGAACTGATTAGTTCACCCTCCATATCAACCATAGCTTCTTCATCATTCAGGTCACTTCATGTTTATTCATTTTCAAAATCTTGTATGGCCATCAACATAAAATTATTCACTTTATCTTCATAAGATGAATCACGTCTTCCTATCTCTTCTGAGGAATCAACATCATTTGCACACACGGTTTTATTTTTATATTTATCCTCTTTATTTTATTTATTGAATGTGTAGTTCTCTTCATCATCATAAGTATGACCCTTTTTCTTGTGAGGAAATTTAGTTGCAAAATGGCCTATCTTACCACAGTTGAAACATTTTAAGGGCATCTTTCTTTTATATTTACCTAATCCTTTCTTCAACCTTCTTACAATTTTTTCTTCAATCACATCCATTTTAGATTCAATGTTTTTATCTTCTCTAAAGGATTATTCTCTAGTGGTTGATTTATTTTTACTAATCCTTATTTAATAAGGAATTCATAGTTCCTAGGGCTTGGTCAATAGGAAGAGTTTTAAGATCATTTAATTCTTCTATTGCAGAAAATTTGGGATTAAATCTATCAGGAAAAGATCTCAACATTTTCTGAACTAAGGGTGCTTCCTCAATATTTTCACCAAGACCTTTCATAGAATTCACGGTCTCTTCTACTCTTAATAAATATTTACTAAGAGTCTCATCCTCATTCATCTTTAACTATTCAAATCTCAGTCTATATGTCTGCAATTTGGCATCTTTTACTTTCTCATTTCCTTCATAACTGCTTATGAGTTTGTCCCACATCTCTTTTGCAGATTCAAGATGCATCACCTTAATAAAATAAGATTTTGCAATACCACTCAAGATAGAATTCATTGACTTTGTGTTAAAACTAAATTCCAACTTATCATCTTTGGAGGCTAGCACAACTGGATTTACATAGATAGTGTCTACTACATCCAAAGAATTAGCACCTAAGGACATTGGATATGTTCTCATTCTAACCTTCCCAAAGGAAAAACAAATTTATCAAACAAAGGAACCTTATTAGTTAAAGTCTCTTCATGACTTGTCATGTTTAAGCTTATAGATCTACCTTTAAATAAAAGGAATCCGCTCTGGTACCAATTGTTGAGATTATTCGAATAACTGAGAAGGGGTGGAGGGTTGAATCAGTTTTTCCTAATCTTAAACCATTTTTTACCTTTTAAAACTTTATTATTGTTCACAGATTTAAATCCATGATAATGCAAAAAATATAAAATAGAAGTAATTGTTATCAATCACACATATGATGGGGACATAGACAGATATTCATGAGGAAACTCATTCCGAGAAAATTATTTTATTATAAATTAAATTTCTTTTAGAACCAACTCAAGTGAGGCTACAACCTCTATTTTACAAGCAACAACTTGTGGAGAGCACCAACTCTCCTAGTTTTCTAGCACCCACTATACTTATACAATCTCCAACCTTCACACAAAATACTACAAGTCTTCCCTAGCACCACCCTACCACCCTTATTCCATAGATTTAAACTTTGTTCAGGACAATATGCTGAAAACTAGATATAGCTATGCTTACCAACTATGTTACATTCTCTGATCTACTTCTACTTCTTCTCATTCAAAATTGTCTCCCTTCACTATCTCTATTCTGCATATTCTCCCCATTTCAGTGCACATCACACATGCCTCTGCCCCTTGTTTTATTCTTTCTAATATTTATTCCCTGCACCTATTCGTATGCCTGACTTTCAGTTTCATAATTGATCAAAAAACCATTCAATGAATCATGGCAGGAAAGGAACCCAATTGATAAGCATTCTAAACTTATTTAACAATCTTCCGCCAATTTCTTGAATTCATAACTACTTGAACCGAATTCCCTTTGTACTCTGGGGGTCCTTCAAATTCCGTAATTGAGTTTCCGCAACTTATGTCCCTCAGGATATCTTTCCACAACAAAAATTTCCACAAGCTTTCTTCCGCAACCTTATTCTTTCTACAACGCAATATTTTCACAATTGAGTTTCCACAACTTAGTTTCTGCAACAACATTTCCACAATCTCCTTTCCGTAAGCTCCTTTCTGCAATTGCGGATTGTGGGTATGCAATTCCCAGTTTTCCCAAAAATTGAATTCTGCAATCATGTGACCGCAATGGTCCTTTCCCTGATTGGATTGTGGATTGCACATCCACCTTCCCACTTTTCCCAAAATTGGGCTTCCACTTTTTTCTTTTCATAAGTCTCTTTCCGCAGTCAGGTTGCGAATTACAGATTGTGGACGTGCCTTCAACTTTTCCTGAAATGGGATTCCACAATTTCCTTCCACAAATCTATTTCCACAAATTCTGAGAGACGTTGATTTCTTGCGGGATCCTTCTTAACGTTTGATCTATGATCAAATGTGGATATCACCTTAACGTTTGATATCTCCACTTTTATTTTTTGGATCTCTTATCTCCTGTACATGTTTACTTCATGAATCCTTTCCCATCGTCGATCCATATTTCCTCCTTTAATATGGTTCCTCCAATATTTGTTGAATGAATTGAATGTACTCTCTATATCGTCCAATATTTGTCGAATGAATTGAATGGACATCATGTCTCAGCTTATTGATTTTCGATATTGAAGGTATTCATCTAGGCTTGCATACATGAGTAGAAAGCCTGATTACATTATAATATCTACTTATCTATCCTCCTTGTTGTTGGATCATATGATTGGAACTTATGTGTTGCCATCAATGAAAAACCATCACAATCTGATCTGTTTCCATATGATCGCAATACCTATCATAATGCCAACAGAATTAGGGTGAAATTTAGCACTATGTTATGGAAACAATGATGTACTTAAGCAACAATATTATTTGGTTTGATATGAAGCACTCTTGATTGCGATGGTACTAATTACAGAGGATATGGATTTAGAATATACATTATTGAATGATAGAGAAGTTTCATTTTATGAAGTAAAGAACATTGGTTGCATGTAAAAGGAATGAGGACTGTGTATAAATTGTAGATTTACATTTTTTATGTATGAGGCTCCAAAAGGGAAATTTGAAGTATATGAAGTATTGTGTATATGAGAAGAATATCTGGGTACAAATTTTTAGGTGAGTTGGTTATGTAATCTAAAGAGGATAAAAGAAAAAAATATGTGTTAGTAATGATTATGAATATTTTGTAAGGGTGGTTGGGAGTTTCAAGGGAAACAAGACTTAGTCCAAAATGAAAGTATAAAAACAGAAAGATGTAAGGTTTTGCAAACAGATCACGATGACTAGAAGAAGGTTTTAATAAGCATTGAAAGTGTTTTAGAGGAGAAATATTTGTTGATGAAAAATTTGATCTAAAACATAAAAATTTTGGATTGGTGTCTCCATCAGGTTGTATCTTGAGAAATATTGAAGGCTGTGAATTGCATCTCTTAGAGATGATTGTTTTCCTGAACAAATCAGTAGGTGGGTTCCTATCATATTGGTTCCTGAATACTATAAGTGGGTGCTTACAAATAGGATTGGTGTCCAATCCTCAACCAATCAACGTGTTGGTGCCTAAATATTGTAAGTGGGTGATTAAAAAAGGGATTGGTGCCCCTCACAGGTGGTTTCCTAGAAATATTATAATGAATTTGTGTTTGTAAAATTAAACATTTTCAAAGTGATTTTCTCCCATTGGGTTTCCACTAAATATATTTGTGTTCTATGTACTGCTCACTATTTATGTTTGTATTGTATTCATATTGCCAACATAAGTAATGAATGAATAAGTTTGTTTAAGTAAGAATAATAAACAACCTAATACCGATTCACCCCCCCCCTCTTAGTATTGACCTATGTGCCAACATATCCCAACCCATGCGAATTATGTGGCATTTATGGTCATTATTCCCACAATTGTATATGTTAACAAAGGTATCGACAAGTTCTTACTCATATAGTAAATGACATGTTCCATGTTAGATTTCAAAACACACAATGAAGCAAACATCATGAAGGATATTTTTACCACAGAAACCCTAACTGGAAAAACCAACAACAATATATCTATTACCCTTGACTATTGTGGCTAAGGCATGGCTAATCCGACTAACACTAGTCACCATCGAGCACTTTATAATGGAGTTTCTCAAGCCTTTAAGTAGACTTCATCACATGCAATACAATGGGAAAACACCATGGGTTACCCAAAAACCATGGGGCCATAAACCACTATCAACAAACCCATTTTACCATATCAATATTATCTAACTCACTATATAACCGAGTCAATATTAACCTAACGTTCCATTCTCCTCTTTAAACATGACTTGTGGTAATCACCAAAATCCCTCAAATTATTTTTCTTGGTATCCAAGAATACTGTAACGTCCCCGATCCTCCAACTGGCGAAGAGGACACTGCCATGGCGTTAACCATCCGGGCAACTAGCCCCTTGAACATGTGCATTCATAAAATGCTGAAATGCTGAAACAAAATGCTTTGAACTAGAACATGCATACATGATCATTTATCATACAACAGAAGCAAACATATGTTCATACAAGCACTCAACGTGTTCATCACATTCATTAACAGAAAATATGATTGCAGAAGTAAAATAGACAAGATTACTTATATTATAAAGAACTCATTCCGCAACCAGCTACATCGCTGCAACGTTCCACCCAACCATGGGCCAGTGTGCTCCTTAACCTCTCAACAACGCTACCACCCCCGAGCTGGGCATGATCCTCCAAGGAACAAGGAACAAGCAGGCTTACACATAGCCAAGGATACACAAAACATAGCCAAGCCAACATAGTTGGGTTTATCAGGCCATCAACAAGACAGCCAAGCCAACATGGTCAGGTTTATCAGGCCATCCAGGAGTTGAGAAAGGCTAAATGCTAAGCTAGTGAGCTCACTACTGAGCAAGGAACACCTACACCAAAAATAGCCTGACTTCTAATACACCCACACACACCCAACACAAGGAATTAGTCCCTTCTCTGCTACACAGTCCCTCAGGCCCTGACTTCCCTTCCAGTTATATTCAGGGGTTGTGGAGAAGAAATCCAACCCTCTAGCTCTGTCTATGTGGTTTCCAAACACACTAGGTTTATCAAGCAAACCAAACCCCCATCCCCACTCCCAACATAGTTGGAAGGCCAACCATTGCATGCATGCAATTAATCAGCAGTTACAGCTTAAACAGGGAAAATGACTCCTGAGTCATTCTTGGACCTATCGTGGCCAAAAATACTCCCAAGAAAATTACAACAGTTCCAAAATGTATCAGTAACATAGCTCACAACATGGGGAAAACAACAGTCCATCCTGGGCAATGAAGCCACCGAAAAAACTTACACAGACCACACTGGGGAAGAAAATACAGTCTCCCAACTTGTGCATGAGGCAAAATTGCACCAGAACCCAAAATACAAAGGGAAAACACCAGATTCCACTCCATGGAAAAACATGAATGACAACCGATAAGCGGCTCCCCTCCTGGCTGCGTGAGCTCAAACAGAAAAGATGCCTGTGCATGAGAATGAATAGACTATGGAGAGAATGGCATAGTCAGAAGTGGGTGAGTGTTTCAGCACCATCATGGAGAGAGTGGAGAGTCTAGAGAGTTCGCTTACTTTTCCCAACGTGAGGTTCCATTGCTGGTGGAGTGTGTGGGTGGGAAAGGATTGACAATCCTGCCACCCCCACTCCCAAACAATAACTACCTCAACTACTCAGTAGAACGTTTAAGGTGGTAGTTTAATAAGACAAGGAAGTTGAGCAATTCAAACAGGGTGGTGACACATGGATTTCCCCCCCATAGTCCAAGGTTTGACATCCCCCCACCCTTATCCTTATGAGAATCATGCCCCTTCTCAATTTAGTTGCCGTGAACATAGCTGGTTGGGTTATTTAATTAAAGTTGCATATTTACATGATGACAAACTTAATATATGCCACATGCCCCGATATACCATCAGTGACAATTTCAATATGAAACATAGCATAACAAATCGATGGTGGGGCCTTGGCCTTTAGCTCTGCACCATGATTATTTAATATATACATCATATACATCTAATGCAATGGGGTCAAAACCGAGGTGTTACAAATACAACATGCCCCCTCCCACATCAGTGTACCTAAATATACATATATACTTTTCATAAGTGACCCACCAATTCAAAGGGGAGGCAAGTGCAGGAGGAAAAATCTTTGATCTCGGAGGAAATATAGTAGATTATTTTGCATGGGGGTTGGGAACAAAAAATAATAATGAATTTCAGTGGATGGATCTTCTACATGGGCTCAAACTCATTTCCAAACTAGATATAGAAAAAATATCCATAATAGGATATTCAAGACAAGTCATCCAAAAGATACGGAAATGATATGAAGAAAGAAATACCAGATGCAAAATAATTACTAGAAGAATATCACACCTCATATCTGAAAAAATAACTAGTTTCTTTCATGTTCTTTAGGAAAAAAATAGAAAATAGAAATCTCTATCTAATAAGGGAGCTATCTTAGAGTTAGTATTGGTGTATTACAACAATGAAAGGTTTAAAACACACCATGCCCCATGAATTCAATAGGGATCATTTCCCAACCATTGAAAATGAGCGTCAAAAGGATATGCATATTCATAACCAACCTCGTTGTAGTGGTGGGTGTATGTGTGGATGGCTACAAGTTCAATCCCATATGAGCTCTCGATCAGGGAATTCACAATGAGGGAGGGAAACATTAGTTAGGATTATTAATCCTCCCTTGATCAAACTGTCTATTAGATTAATTTATCCTAACTTAGGAGTTTTAATTAATTAATTAAGTCCACTAGCACCATTCGGTCCACATGGCCTAATGGGGCCACATGTACTAGTTACTAGAGTGTGGGGAACACTTCTAGAGGCTATCCTCCACTGACTTCACTTGCATGCATCAGATTAAGTGCCTCCTAGGCCAATCCCTACATTTTAGGAGCCACTGGAAGTCCTAAAACCAACCTCCTTCATTCAGTTGGAGTTGGAACTAGTTAATCTTAGTTAATTTATAGTTACATTCAGTTAGATCACAATCAGTTTAGTTAGCCCTATTTATCCATGGCTACATGTGGATTAGGCACCTTTTCTCACCTACCACTTCAGTTAGACTGTGTTAACTATTTATTACTTATTGTGTGAGTTGTTTAGACATATGGAGTTAGCTATTTGGACTCTGATATTGATTGAAAAATCCTAAGTTAACTAGTCAATTAGGAATAGCCACATCCAGTTGGTAGATTCAAATTCTTTCCTAATGGATTTGAATTCTTCCTTATGTAAACTATTGTAACACCGAATTTAATTAATGACAATGATACTGTAATTATCTATGCTATACTCATCCATTTCCTATGTTATTTTTTTTGTTCAGTGTGTAAATTCATTCTCCTTTTACTACAACAATAATATTTGACTCATTGCTTGAAGATATAAATGGCACAATAATTTTAACATGGTATCAGAGCCATATCAAGTAGGCTTCGTGTTTGTTTCTCTCCATTGAACACCAAAAGCAACCGGGTTTCCAAAAAACTCCCCCAAGATTGTATTGCTTCCTCTGAATTTATTTAAAGTAGCGGTGTGGGCGCGATGGACCCTAAGAAAGTTTTCTTGTCGAGAGGAAAAGTATGATTCTAACATAGTTTGAATGTTTTAGTGTTTTGCAGTGAAAATATACAGGTGCTACATAGCTTGTGTGAAGATTTGTGTTTTTCCAGTAGGAGAATAATGGATTCTCTACCTTCTACTCCTTGGTTCCTTACAACCTTCAATTATATTTATTAGAGGGAAGATATGCAGTTTGCCTTACGCAATATTGGATACTATAGAAGAAGACTTTGAAGGGAGGTTGAGCCTCATCATCCAGTTGAGAAGAACAAGTTTTTAAACCGCTTATATGAAGCTTTGAGTTATCTATGCACTCATATATCTAGAGATATCCTCTTCCACCTTGAAGGTTTGAGGACACCCAGAGAATCCTGGAAGAAGCTTGAAGACTTGTTTGGAAAATAAGATGAGCTTCGAGGACACCTCCTAGAGAATGAGTTAGTAGCCTTACATCCTAGCAATTTCAAAATAGTAGAGAAATTATTTACTATATTCAAATCTCTTGCACTTGAATGCAGATAGTGAAGAATAAAAAAGAAAGTATGAGAAAAATATTCTTTCCATTTTCATAAAACGCGGCTTAGATTATTCTGTATTTGTCTCAATATTCCATTCGAAAAGGGATTCCTCTTTGGATTGGAAAATTCCTTCACTTGATTCCTTTTTTGAGTCCTTGATCAAGGAGCAAGAGAAGTTGATTCGAATAGGAGTCATCAAGACCTCCAAAGATCAAGCTCTCTTAGTGACAGACTCTTCCAAAGTGTAAGACAGAGGGAAATCAAAGAATAAGGAGCCCAAAGCAGTCGATTTGAAGCCTAAACAGAATCAACAGACTTCAGAAGGAGCCTTCAGATATAAGAAAACTAATTTTGAAAAGAAGATATGTCCCTATTGTGCGAAGGGTTTCCATATTGAATATCATTGTATGAAGAAGCATATTGATCAACTGTCCTCTCTCCTCATGCAACATAACATTTCTCTCCCACAAGGAGCAAAGAATCCTGACGAAGAATCACAGACAGAAGAAGATGAAAGGTGCCATACTTTGAAAGCTAGACTTACTTAGTCTACAACATACATAATTGATTCTGGAGCATCCAACCACATGGTTTCCTCCAAATAATCCTTCTCGGCCCTCACACTATCAAAGGGGCCTAATATTCACATGGGAGATGATTCCTAGATTCCAATAGAAGAAAGTGGCTCAGTTAGAGCGAAGCATGGTGATTTCAATAATGTCCTCTATGTTCCCTCCCTTGCATCTAAATTTTTGTCTATTTATCAAATGACTCATACAGGATTTCCAAAGAGAGTTACATTCGATTAAAAAACAACTGAGATTACAGAAAATTCCACTAAGAAGCTCATAGTGAAAGGTATTGCAAATCACTCTACTAAAGCTTATGAGTTCTCACATTTCTTACATGTCTCTACTCCTACAACTTTATTGTCTCATGCTAACAACACCAACAATATTTGGCATGAGATATTTTTCCATATCAATTTCAAATGTCTCACGAAACTCCACAATGATAAAATGGTTGATGGTTTGCCTTCCATCCAAACTTCCAATGGAGTATGTGTTTGTTGCTTGGTAGGTAAGCATCCAGAGAAGAAGTATGATGTTGGGAAGGCACATAGAGCTACCTTTATACTTGATTTGATACATAGTGATGTAGTTGGACCTATGCCCACAAACTCCATTAATGGTTGTAGGTATTTCCTCACCTTTATTAATGATTGTTCTAGGTACTGCTGGATCTACTTCATGAAACAAAAATCAAAAGTTTTTAATACTTTGTAATTTTTTAAGGCTATGGTTGAGAAATGTTTCAGTAATAAGATCAAGTCTATGAGATATGATAAAGGAGGAGAGTACATCAAAGGAGACTTCCAAAATTTCTATGAATTAGAGGGGATTCGAATGGAACCCTCAGTTCCATACACACCACAATAGAATGGTGTGGCTAAGAGGAAGAATAGATCACTGAAGGAGATGGCAACATGCCTTCTCCATGCCAAGCATCTTCCTCCTTCTCTTTGGGCTGAAGTTGTAAACCATGCTTTGTATTTGCAGAATAGAGTGCCTCATAAATCAGTGGTTGGGGCCACTCCATTCAAAGCACTGCATGGGCATAATCCCAATGTCTCTCACCTGATATTTTTTGGTTCCAAATCTTGGGCTAGAATACCACTTGACAAGAGGAAGGCCATCCAATCCAAAATTAGCGAACACATTATGTTGGGATATGTAGAATATGCAAAAGCTTAAACATTTATGGAGGTTGAAACTAGGAGATGCTTCATTGAAAGGAGTGTCCAGTTGGAAGAAGATCAGTTGTATGACACACCACCATCAGCATCACATGAAGGTATAACCATTTATCCACCTATTTTTTATTATGATGATTTTCTACAGGTTTCAGATTCAGATGAAGAAGATCAAATCTAGCATGATCCTATTATTGAGACTGAATCTCATGAGATTCTAGATCCAGAACCAGTTTCCATTCCAAATCAGAAGCCTAATCCCAAATGGGATCGAAAGTTTCTAGATGCAGCTGGAAGTGGTGCTAGAAATCCAGAATATAGAAGAAGAACCAAGTCCCAATATCAAAATGAATATGCTGCATTATCTCTCACAAATTCACTCTCTATAGAGTGGTGCAACAAAGTTCCAGGTCGATGCTACTTGATGATTGTGAATGATCAGCTACATGGCCCACATAAGAAGAAACTTGATCATTCTCTACCTTCACCATCCAAAAGAAACATACACATTCATCAGTTCATAAGAACATCGATAGTTTCACATGCACAGCTTTAGGATGTTGCTGTACAGATGGACTATGTTGTTGCATAGAGCTGCAATTTTGCAACGGTATTTTAATCGAGTTATTTTTCTAAGGAGGAAGCTTTTTCTTCTAAAGATAGCTTGCATTTTCCTATTTCTGCTTATTTTGAGGGGGTCATTTTCCCATGAGGTTTTACCCTATTTCCTCTGTTGTATTAAGCAACATTATGTCTTTTATATTGTATTTGGGTGACTTATGACCTTTTTTCTAGGGCCCACAATTGTCCAAGTTAGGATTCAGGGGGGGTGTTAGGATTATTAATACTCCCTTGATCAAACTTTCTATTAGATTAATTTATCCTAACTTAGGAGTTTTAATTAATTAATTAAGTCCACTAATACCATTGGGTCAACATGTCCTAATGGGGCCACATGTACCAATTACTAGAGTGTGGGGAACACTGCTAGAGGGTATCTACCATTGAATGCACTTCCATGCATCAGATTAGGCACCTCCTAGGCCAATACCTACATTTTAGGAGCCACTGGGAGTCTCGGTACCAACCTCCTTTAGTCACTTGGAGTTGAAACTAGTTAAGCTTAGTTAATTTCTAGTTACATTCACTTAGATCACAATCAGTTCAGTTAGCACTAGTTATGCATGGCTGCATGTGGATTAGGCACCTTTTAACACCTACCACTTTAGTTAGACTGATTTAATCATTTATTACTAATTGTGTGAGTTTTTTTATACATTTGGAGTTAGATATTTGGACTTGAATATTGATTGAGACATCTTGAGTTAGCTAGTCAATTAGGCACAGTCACATCGAGTTGGTAGATTCAAATTCTTTCCTAATGGATTCAAATTATTCCTTATGTAAACTATTGTAACATCGGATTTAATTAATGGCAATGATACTGTAATTATCTGTGCTATACTCATCCATTTCCTGTGTGTTTTTTTTTGTTCAGTGTGTATATTCATTCTCCTTTTACTGCAACAATAATATTTGACTCATTGCTTGAAGATATAAATGGCACAACAATCTTAACAACATTTACTCCAATTTTTTGTTCTTTCTTCTCCCACATGCGAAATGGAAACATAGTAGGGTTATTATCAGTAGGAAGGACACCATATTTTCCAACAAGTTGAGATTGAGAGTGAGGAAAGCGATGAGGATTATGTTTATAAATTCTCAGGCTTGATGCATTGTTTTCACAGGTGCTTGTTGGAGGAGATATATGTTGGGCACCCTATATGCAAATTAATTAAAGCTAACATATAGAGTGTTCAATATAAATTGTCAACCCAGGGAAGTCTCTTATTTCAAGGATAATATGCACTGTATATGCTTTAAACACTAAGCAGTTGATGCTGTAAATAAATGATCCTACTTTCCTATTCAACCACACTCATCCCAAAATCTGCTTAACCTAATTTACCTTCTCAAGAATGAAATCATAAGTACCTTCTTACAATTCTTAATCTAGAATGAAACGATTCAGGAAATAACATCTAGATTACTTTTGCAGAAAGTTAAATCCCTAATTACCAAACCATATAAAGATCCATCCCAACTATCTTGATTCAACTATTCTAGAAATTCAAAGTACATGAATTAAATTATGCAATTATAAATGCGAAGGAACAAACTGCAAAGATCTAAAGAAAACAACAATTGAAAGAAATAGGGATGAAAAGGGATATCACAGCTATCACACAGTTGCATAAAAGAAAGTTAACCTGTACAGTCGAATGACGCACCACACCACTGCAGTTTTACAAGTGATGCAATTACTGATTATTCAAATGACACACAATAAATCAATAACTGTTGCAGATTACTGTAAATAAAGGAAGTTATCACAAGATCACATGAAAAAATAAATAAAATACCTAATTAACTTAGCAATACCTATGGGAAGGCGGGCCCAGCCTTCACACAGAGATGTTGGAAGTAACACACGTTAAAACAACGATATCTAAAGAATACAACCCTTGTATTAAAAGTGGCAGATGAGCACACAACCTTACTCATAGCTAATACAATAATTTGGTTAAATTTTTTCAACCCTTGGCTCGGAATAGTTCCCAGTATTTATACAATTGCAATCATCACATCTTCCCACTATTATCGAGAAGCCATGAATATCTCTGATCTTCAGGCTACCCAAACTACGATGAGTTGTTACAATCGTGGCAAGATGAGAGTAGAAGATATAGGAAAGTTGTTACTTGAGCCAGAAATAATGATCATGATTAATTGAGAAGATACTCCATGGATTGTAGCTAATTTTGAGCAGTGGCGCACTATTGCCTCCGAATCTATTGCATCCTGTTGTAGCTACCTTTGTATAGCTCGCGTGGAATAATACCCTTGGACCGCATTCTTTGGGCAACGATGGAATGGATGGAGATCATCTCAGCAATGAATGTCCATCCCTCTTTTGGCATGTTCGGACTGCTACACCTGTATCCTTTACATCTCGAATTATGTTTATAAAACCACCATATGTTAGCATAATTTAAGATGTAAATCCCTGATTACAACAATCCTAAGCATTAATAAAATAATACAATGATTAACCATACATGTATGAATTGAGGGACCAAGTGAAGGAAAAACATTTGCTTAGTATACATAATAGAATAGGATGAGGAAAAAAGAGGTAGATAAGGGTGGTAAAAAAGGGGTCATTTCTGGGCCCAACATCTCCCCCCAACTGTCTTGTTGCATGTCCTCCTACAACAACCTCCATTATTCTGAATCTGAATCTTCCATTATGCTTCGTTCATGGAGAGAAGAAAAGTTGTATGGAAATTCATATGTTCCCTGTTTTTCCACAAATCCCTTATGGACAACCCAGTATCTCCAACACTTCCGCTCTTCTTCCCTTGCTAATGAGAAATCTTCCCTGTACGATTTTTCTGGCCACCAGATGAGAGGAAATTTGAATTTGAGTCCCAGCCAATTAACCCCACATTCCTTCATGCATCCAACATATCCCTCAACCTTGGAAAGTGCCTGTTAAAAATTCTTGTAACAGTAGGGATCCCTATTTCTCAGGGTTGAAGAGGAAACCTGCCATCTATGCTGGCTCTTTCAAAGCCACTTGTTGATGCATGTAAATCTGGCTGACATAAGTAGAAATAACCCTTTCTTGAAGTTCCATTATATGCTGAGTTTGGATGGGACACAAGAGTACTCTCTGATGATGAGCAATAAGACAAGGATTCTGAGGTTCACTTTGAATCCAAATGTTAGAGTGCGCCTCAATATGAGAGAAAGTTTGGAAATATCTTTCCCATTGAACATGCTTGCTCACAAAGGAGGAAAAATCCCTCAGCTAAACATCACCCGAGAAAGGGATAGGATTCGAATGGCGGTCCAAAGGACAATCCAACTCATACAAATAAAGCTCACACAACAGAGTTTTGTCCTCAAAGTCACTTTCCAAAAATGTTTCCAAGAATTTAGCTGAAGTTTCTATTTCATTATATGGTCTCCCTTATTTTACAACCCTCATTTTAAACCAAATGAACTGCTTAAATAAAAACATAGGGTAAGAGGAGGATGGTACTCTGGTACCCAACAATTCCTGGGAAAGAGTATACAACTGATCTTTTTCCACCTGAATGGACTTGAATTTTTTCAGCTCCTTTAACTCCTTTTGTAACTCTTCCCCATGGAGTTTCTGGGACATAAGTTCTTCTGCTCACTTTTCCTTCAATTCCCTGATGGTATTCTTATGTTCAGTGAGGGAAACCGTCCCTTCTTGATATCTCTCCACCTGACTCCTCTACTTCCCCACTTCTATTCTTAGGATTCAGAGTTCTTTTGTCAGCTTCCATATTTCTTCATCTTTAGGATGTTCTTCATTATCAGAATCCAAAATGATAAAATTTTGAGTAAGTTGAGTCCATACCTTATCACCTAATGTTCCAATTCGAACATCTTGTACTTCTGAAATCACTTCTGGGGGTGTTGGTTCTTGTGTAACAACATCCCTTCCTTGAATTTCTCCTGTAGCAACTTCAACCATAGGTGTCTCTGAAACAAATTCTGAAGATGTTGGTTCTTGTGTAACAACATCCTATTTTTGGAGTTCTCCTATAGCAACTTTAGCAGCTTATTGCGAGGGTGTTGGTTCTTGTGTGGCAACCTCCTCCTGAATTTTGATCTCCTTATTTTCTTGATTGTCAGCTGTAGCTTTGACAGGCGGATGCAAGGTCACTGGTTCTTGTGTAACAAAGTCCTTCCCTTCTCTTTCTTCATGCTACTGGGATTGTAGAGTTTCTTTCATGTATTTTGAAATATGGAGTTGTTCCTAGAGGATTTTAGTGTCCCTCAAGGAGTGTGATTGCATTTGTTCATCCTCTCCTAAATCCAAATCAGGAATGATGTTCATTTTGGGATTGACTTCTTGTTGTAGCTTGAGAGTCTCCACAGAAATTTCCAGGGATGTTGGTTCTTGTGTGGAAACATCCTGGTTAGCTTCCTCATTTTCATGCTGTTGGGATTCCATTTCTATTAACTCTGTGTCCTAAGACGATTCAAGAGTCACAGTGCAAACTTCTTCATTAAATTCCATAATATTTTCAATCTTTGGTTCCTCTTCCCCCATTTGGGTGGCAAATTCAAAAATAATATTCAAGGATGTTGGTTCTTGTGTATCAGCATCCTGTTCAACCTCATCATCATTATATTATTGAGGTTCCATCTCTATTAGTTCTATGCCCTGAGAAGGTTCAGGAGTCACAACGCAGATTTCTTCAACAAAATCAGGAATAATTTTAGCCTTTGGTTCACCTGTCCCAATTTGGGTGGCAACTTCAACAGGAATATTCGAAGATGTTGGTTCTTGTGTATCAACACCCTATTTATCTGCTAGTTCATGTTGCTGTAGTTTCTCTTGGGGAGCTTCACCATCCTTCCAATTAGGTTGTCCTTGTTCTTCCACAGATGCAGGTACGGGTTGTTGTGTCACAAAGGCACGAACTATGAATTTGTAGCATGACTGGTTAAATATTTCTCCACACACAGGGAAAACCACTCTTTCATTCCTCCTCACCATCCTTAGTAGGATTTGATCCTTCTAATTGGTCTGCAGCTTCAACCAGTGTGTGCAGCTTCCTTTCCACCAGTTTCCTGCATGCTTCCTTCCAATTTTCTAGTTCTTTCCAAAGTGATTGTACTTCCTCCTTTAATAACTCATTTTCATACATAAGTCCCTCAATTTGAGGTTCTTCTACAGCCGGTTCTTGTTGGGCATCATTTACTTTGGGTCTTAGAATGGGGAATTCGACCTGTGCTTCTATGGTTTCCCATCTTGCCCGTGCTGCTTCAATTGCTATAACTGACCTGGTTCTTTTTCATCTTATTGGTGGTGACACCTGTATTTCTTCTTTTGATCTCCTCCTTTTCCTCTGTGGTGCCGAAATTTCCAGATTTGCAGCTGATGTGGAAGGGATATCCTCTGTCTCAGCGTTTTCCTGTTCTTCCTCAATCAGAGTTCCTCCCCATTTAGGGGAAGATTCAATGGTTAACACCTCCATGTTTTCTTCTGTCATCATGGCTCTAACATCCTCAGCTTCAGCTATCGTAGCATCTAATGTTGCTCTAGTTTCAGCCTCTACTATCAGAGATTCCATATTATTTAATCTCTCTACAAGGTTTTCTTGTGAATTTTCCTCCATTTGTTCTGCTTGGTCTTCTGACTGATCCTCCGATCCAGTCTCATTTCCCCCCCAACTAAATTGGAGGGACTTCGAACCTCCTGTTGCTCTTCATTTCCCCCCAACTATTGATTGGCAGGCTCTTCTTGGTTTTGAACAGCCCCCATGAGTACATGTACTTCTACTTATTCCTCTATTAGAACGCCAGGCAAAAGGGTGGGTTCCTAAATTTGACCTATGAATTGCTCCTAGGTTTGGTTCCGTTGAGCTAAGGCCCGTAAAATTATTAATTTGATTAGGCCATGATGGGTAAGGGAGGAGTTTGGATGCTTGGTTGTTCTAATAAACCCCGCCATATGGTGTAAATCATTGAATAGGTCAAATGGAATGTTCAGTAAGGCCCTATGATGAAGATGAGATAATAGAGAAAAATTAGAGCAATAAACCATTTGATACCTACCTTCATAGGTGATATATTTCTTGAGGAAAATTTCTACTTGATCCCAAGGCCGAGGCAATGACTGTAACGCTATCCCTCTCCATGACTACCGAATGTGATGCCCCTCTCTTAGAAAATCCTGTACTATAGCAGCGTTGGGGGTTCTTCGACGAAACTAGGCTCTGCCCACCTGAGGAAGGCCAGTGACCTCAGCCACTATTGCTTCAGAGACTTCGATATGTAAACCCCAAACCTATGAGTGGGTTTCTGTAATATTTAAGGAAAATTATAGAGCTGTCTCATGATGAAACCCATTCAGGAGTTGGAAGAATTCAGTCCAGCCCGCAACTTCAAAAATAGTGAAAAAATCAGCATTTCTTCTCAGTTCTCACGTATTTGGAGGTTCTTACCGAGCTGGGATACCCATGTTTGTTTGAATTCAAAACATTTTCTCAGTATGACAGATTACAGGTCCCCACAATGGAGGTTAAAGCATAGAGTATGCATGAACATCTGAGAGTGGAGTTGGGTAAATTCAGAAAGTTTCAGAGCATAGAAATTTTTGGAATTTTATCCCAAATTTGGAAAGGTGGCAGTTATCAGGTAACATAAATGGCCATTAAGTCATACGAGTGGATAGTTAACGATATGCAGGTGTAATAATGGGAACAGAGAGGAAGGTATGATTAATGTTGTCAATTCTAGTTAACACTTAATCAAGTAAATAATCAGAACCATACCTTTGAAAATATGTGATGAATTATGACCTTTGGAAAATAGTAGAGCATGTGAAGTGCAGCCATTTAAATTTAATCATTATTATAGGCATGCTGTAATAACTTTTTCTACCAGCGAACCAAAACCATCATGTCAATCTTGTCGG
Organism: Pseudotsuga menziesii; assembly: GCA_001517045.1. Taxonomy (NCBI): domain Eukaryota; kingdom Viridiplantae; phylum Streptophyta; class Pinopsida; order Pinales; family Pinaceae; genus Pseudotsuga; species Pseudotsuga menziesii. Next base: position 251,523 of record LPNX011085719.1, read on the forward strand.
AAACATAATGAATGTTGGAAAATAAATCGGAATCGCTGGCATCAGGAATTGGAGCCATATCTAGAGGAATCGCTAACCAAAATTGGAAAAAAGTTCTTCCAATGATGGAGGAGTCACATCTGCAAACCATAGAGAAATCAAGCAGTTTGGCAGAGTCGCGGCTGTGAATTATAGAAAAATCAGCCAGTTTTGGCAGAGTCGCAGCTATCGAAAAAGGTAAACATAGTAAAAATGGAACGGTGTTGCAGCTGCCGAAAAGGGTAAAAATGGACAAAAGTGAAATAGTGTCATAGCTACCAGAATTAGAAAAAGGCATTAAGTTGACGGTGTTGCAGCTGCGCGGAACAGGGTAAAGGGCAAGAGTTTACGGTGTTGCAGCTACGCGGAATGAAATAAAGGGAAGGAGTTTACGGTGTTGCAGCTACGTGGAATGGGGTAAAGGGTAGGAGTTTACGGTGTTGCAGCTGCATGAAATGGAATAAAGGGCAGGATTTTACGATGTTGCAGCTGCGTGCAACATAATAGAGGGAGGTATTTTTTGGTGTTGCGGCTACAAAAGAAAAACAGAAAGATAGGCAAAGTATTACAGTGTTGCAGCTGCAACATATTTGTTCAAAGATTTTTCTTCTGATGCAGGAAATTATAGAAGGACGACCCTGGTCGATAGGCCCAATAATGACCACTGCTCCTTAGGCGTTTCCCTACACATTTTATTTTATTTTTTTAAAAACGGATCAAGTGCAAAAGAAAAAGATTAAAATAATAGTAAAAATATCAATTTATTTATGTACAAAAATTTTATGTAAGATTTACAGCGATTATCTAAGGATTGATAGGGGCAGAGAAAGATTCCTACCCTTGTTCTAACTGGTATTTTGGATCAGCTGCAATCTGTGAAATTAATGCGTCTTTTGAAATGGGCTTATGGTACAATCGTAGCCTGTGACCATTAGCAAATAATGGTGCACAATTCTCATCAATGGTTACTAGGTGGACTGTACCATTATCAAATACTCTGTCTACTAGGTATGGGCCCAACCATCTTGTGCGTAACTTACCCTTGAAGTCCCTTTTGAATATTGAATCATATAATAATGCCCCGTCTCCTTCGTAGAAGAATTTCTTTTTGATGAATCGGTCATGTCAATTGGATCTCTATTGCTAGATTAATACTGTCTGATCCACAGTAGCTAGACGGTTCTCATCAAGTTCATTCAATTGATTCAATATTCTCTTTTGGGATTTGGTCACATCTAAGTTTACCTCCATAGTTGTCTTCAAAGTTTTGATTTCAAATTCAATCAGGAAGACAACACTTTTCCCATACACCAAGCCAGAAGGAGAGAAACCTGTAGTATTGCGCCAAGTAGTACGATATGCGTACAATGCTTTTGGAAGTCTATCAGCCCAATCTCTACGATGGCTCTTGAAGTTTTTGGTAAGGATGGCTTCAATAACTGTGTTAGTGATTTCTACCTGGCCATCGGCTTGGGGATGGTATGGTGAAGCTATCCGATGCTGAATATGGTACTTCCACAGCAGAGCTTTGAATTGATGTGACACAAACTAAGGTCCTCCATCCATAACCACTTCCTTGGGTATTCTGAAACAGGTAAATATTTCACCATACAGGAAATCGATCACAGCCTAGTCATTGTCTTTCACCAAAGCCACAGATTCTACCCATTTCGTCATGTAGTCAGTACAGACCAAGATGTAGGATTTTTTCCTGAAATGAGGGATGATAGGACCAACAAAATCTAAGGCCCATCTATCAAAGGGTTTAGCCACCAGCTGTGATTGAAGAGGCATTTGATCCAATCTATTGGGTTTGCCCATCCTCTGGTAGCTATCACAAGACTGGACATATATTTTTACATCCCTAAAAAGGGTCAGACAATAGTAGCCCATTCTCAGCACTTTGTGTTCTGTCCTCCTGTCTGCAAAATGTCCCCCACAAGGCTCATCATGGAAGGCCTTCAAAATATGGAATATTTCATCTTCTCTTACACATCTTCTAATCTCAAGATCAGGGCCTATGTAGAAGAGATGACCATCTATCCAACAATACCTGGCAGTTTGTTGAATAATTTTCCTCTTTTCTCTTTTGGAAAAATGTGTCGGAAGCTTCCCTGCAGCCAAGTAGTTAGCGACATATGCATACCAAGGGGAGTGAGCTGAAACTGCAAATAAGTGTTCATCTGGAAAAGAGTCCTCAACATGCAAATTATCATCACTGTTAGTAAAATGAGATAAGAAATCAGCGAAATTTTTTTCTTTTCTAGGTCGGTCTATAATGGTGATATCAAATTCCTGTAATAATAACAACCATCTAGTTACCCTAGCATTTGTAACAGGTTTATTCATTAGATATTTGATGGTCGAGTGGTCAATGTGCACAAAGCTAGGATATCCAGTGACATAATGTCGAAATTTATTAATGGAGTAAACAATGCCTAAAAAATCCTTCTTGGTAACAGTATAATTAAGTTCAGTAGGGGGTAGGTTTTCGCTAATATAATAAACTGCATAAGGTACTTGATCCTCCTGCTGTCCTAAAACTGCTCCAATGGTGGTATTAGAGGCATCTGAATAAATGTGAAAAGGCAGGGTCCAATTGGGCCCTCTTATGATGGGAATCGTGGACAACTTCTCCTTAAGTTTAACAAACATTGTTTGGCATGCCTCATTCAAAATAAATTGCACATCCTTCGTTAACAATGAAAACAAAGGAGAGGCTAGTTTGGAAAAGTTTTCTATAAATCTTTTGTAATATCTAGCATGCCCTAAGAAACTTCACACTTCTTTTTGAGTTGTAGGAGTAGGTATATTTTTTATTACCTTGATTTTAGAGGGGTCCACCTTGATTCCATCAACAAAGATAAAATGCCCCAACACCACTCCTTTACTCATCATCATATGGCACTTTTTAGTGATCAAAGATAGTTGGGTTTGTTCACAGCAAGTGAAAAAATTTTCCAAATTTTTCAATGCTTCATCAAAATATTTTCCATAAGGAGTAAAATCATCCATGAAAATTTCCATACTATCATTAACTAATTCTGAAAAGATACCAATCACAGCTCTTTGAAATGTGACTGGTGCATTGCATAAACCAAAGGGAAGCACTCTGTATGCAAAATTTCCCCAGGGATAGGTGAAGGTAGTTTTATCCTGGTCTTCAGGAGCAATCTGGATTTGATTGTACCCGCTAAACCCATCTAGGAAGGAGAAGAACTTCTTCCCAGATAAGGTGTCAAGTACTTGATCGATGAAAGGTAGGGGAAAGTGATCTTTCTATGTTTCCTTGTTCAACTCTCTATAGTCCACATAGAATCTCTATTTACCATTCTTCTTGGGTACTATTATGAGTGGAGACACCCACTCGCTATATGAAATGGGATATATAAATCCCGCTTCCAAGAGTTTCTGAATTTCTATGTCCCTAATATTGGGGTTCATTCATCATTGATGCTGGCACACAGGTCAGGAGTCACTTTTGATATAAATGTGATGGGTGTACAAATTAGAAGGGATGCCCCTCATGTCTATGTACTCCCAAGAAAATCCCCCCTTGTGTTTTTTTAAGAGAATGATTAGGCATTCATGTTCATCTGGGGAAAGGCTGGGATTGATATTCAGGGTTTTTCTAGACTCTACCTCAATAGGAACACTTTTCAAATTTTTCAACACTAGAACTATGTGAGTATTACTTACTAATGTCTCTTCTGTGAGATTTTCTTGTTCCTCTTCACCTAGAGTAGCATTCAGGATCTGATCAATTTTCTTATTGACAGAAGTGGGATCACTGATGAAATTATTAATGGCATCGTCTTTAGTTTCATCTTTAAAAGTCAAGGCCTTCCCTATCATTAATAATGGCTGAAGGCCCTCTTCTTCATCTGGCTCCATCCATAACAAAGTTTCAGCTTCTAATCTTGGCCGAGCTGGAGGATAGAGAGTGAGGTTATTTATCTCAATTCCAACTAATATGGTCATAGACCCAGATCGACAGCGGATGCAAGCATTAGCTGTAGCTAACCAGGGCCTTCCTAGGATCAATGGGTGTCCTCCTCACTGTGACTTAGGTTGTAAAACCAAGAAGTCAACATGATACTCCCAAGAATCAACTGAGATAATGAGATCATCCAAGATTCCTTCAGGTTTAATAGTGGATCTATCTTCTAGTTCTAAAACATAGGAGTTGGTATGAGATTAGTGAGCCCATGTTTTCTTACGGTTTCAATGGTTATGACGTTTATTGCTGCTCCTAAGTCTACTAGTACGTTGGGTATTTGTGTGCTCCCAATCTACATAGTGACAGTGGGATTCCCAGGATCGTCATATTTGGCCAAGAGGGTTTTCCCCATTATTAATGCAAATAATTTCCCTATGACAAGAACAGTGGGAGGATCCATGGGTTTTCTTCCTGGCTTCCTTGTACACATATCCCAAATAGTTCTGGCATAGATAGGTACATCTTGAAGGGCCCGAAGGAGTGGAATTTTAACATAAATATTTTTTAAGTCCCCTAAGAGGTTAAATTGAGGTTGTCCCACTACCTTCGGTAACATTAATATTTCGGGGTATGGTGGTTCCCTAATCAACTGTGTAGGTTGTGTGTCAATAAATGTGTCTTTCTATGTTTTAGCCAGCATATTAGTAGGATTTTTAGTGTCTTCAATAATGGGAGTCACTGTGTTGGATAAATACTATGGGTTCATCCTTTCTTCATGCACAGAGGATGGAACATCCTCAATGATCAAAGGCTCCACTACCTTCCCTGATCGTAAGCGGATATCATTGTAGGGTACAAGAGTAATGGAGTAAGCGAGCATGCTGGCAGTATCAAACTGATGGACTGCATTATTATTTGGGTTAGGGTTAGGTTGAGCAAGTAGTTGCGGTCGTATCGACATATTGGGGATAGCATTATTCTGGATTTGCAACTACGATTGCTGATAAGGTTGAGGATATTGTTGAGGAGGGTATGGCTGATGATGAAACATTTGATGTGGAAGCTATTGACAGGGTTGGTTATGGGGAAATTGGCTCCCTGGATGGAAATTCCTCCATCCAGGAGACCAGGAATTTTGTTGGTTTGGTGGCTGTGTCCAGGGGTTCCAGGAGTTAAAAATTTTCATTGAAGGTTGAGAGGGGTACCATTGAGGGTTAGAATAGGATGAAGTGAATTGTGTATTTATGTGCTGCATATTATTCCAATTATTCATGTTATTCAAAAATGGAAACAAGTCTAGGGTCATACCTTGATTTCGAGGCTGCCAGGGCTTTTTCTGTGCAATAAAGTAAGTCGGTTCCACATCCGGAGTTGACTCCTGCAGAAATGCCTTCAATTGAGGTAGGGAGGGGAATTATTTTTTGTCATGGTTCAACTCGCATAGCTGACACACTTCTACCTTGTCGAGTAGGAACTCCTTCAGAGGGTGGTTTTTCCCACATTTAGGGCAGATCACACCTAGTGTGAGATCCTCTACTGCTTGTTTCTGCTTTGCACTCAGGACATCTATTTCTGAGGAGATGAAGATCATTATTTATGTTTTGAAATTTTCAAGGAGATTGCGTATATCTACATGGGTGTCTCCTCCATTAGATGAATTTTGTGTTCTGTCGAAGACATCAAATTCTAATTTGTCCCGTTTGTCCCATTTGTTATTCCTGGAAGATCCCCTGGAATACCTTTTGCATAGTTCAATGATCTTTTCAAAGGAATCCTTGGAGATATCCCCCTTTCCTAACAGGTTTAACATGTCTAGGAAATCATCCCTAATCCCATGAAGTAGGATTATATGAGCACATCTAACCCCATATTAGTATGTCTAGCTCTCTGCACATTATATAAATTCCTTTCAACAAAATATTCCAGACTTTCATCGTCCCTCTGTACCATTTTAAATAGTTCTTCTCTCTTATCCTTGGTATTACAATACTCCTGATATTTCTCCAGGAACACATTTTTCATCTAGTCCCAGTTAGTGATAGTTCCTCCTCCCAGGCTCATAAACCAATGTAATGCATTGTCCTTCAGAGTGGCAGGGAAAAGTTTCAGCATTTTTGCATTGGTGGTGTAGTCGTAGCTGTGACAGAGGATGTGAAATTCAAAAATAAATTAGTCCGAATCCTCTGCATCTTTTCCATAAAATCAAGACAACACCAATGGATATATATTTTTCATGGGGGCTATCCCTTCTAGCTGTTGAATTTGGAAGTGAAGTGTAGCAACCGTCCCTTCAAGTGGGGAATTACCCTCATGATGATGATTTTTTCCCATTTCTTCTTCCTCTTCGGGATCGCGTCTGTTTCTCACATCTTCCTCTGTTTTATCCTCTTTTTCCTTCCACTGGTTGTTAAATTTTTTATGGAACTGTGTCCAATCCTCTTTAGTCACAACCTTCCTATTAATGTGATAGATCAAATCTAGGTCAGCCGATCCTCTAGTACTAACTTTATCTTCCTCTGTAGGGGTATCCGAGGGTGTTGTAGCTCCTCGTACTGTGTTCTCCACTATAGAGACTGACGCTGCCACTCCAGGGGTGACATGGATTATTTTGATAGGTGTTTCCTAATAGTGAACCCTAGTAGAAAAATTGGTTCTATCAACCAGGTCGTCAATGAATGTTCTTCTTCCCAATGTTGGATTCCACCCACGGCGTCGACCACCTGCAAATTTAGTGTTCTATGGGGTTCTGGGATTTATACAATGGTCATGATGTACCCTTCTTGTATTCATGCAACCCAAAAAATGCAAAACTAAAAACTGAAGAAGAATGAATAAATATAATTACTGGATGCAACTACTACAGTGTCTAATACTTATCCTCCTCGGCAACGATGCCAAAATGTTGGGCACTCTATATGAAAATTAATTAAAGACAACATACAGAGTGTTCAATATAAATTTTCAACCCAGGGAAGTCTCTTATTTCAAGGATAATATGCATTGTATATTCTTTAAACATTAAGTAGATAATGATGTAAGTAAATCATCCTATTCCTGTTCAGCCACACTCACCCCAAAATTTGCTTAACCTAATTTACCTTCTCAAGAATGAAATCACAAGTACCTTGTTATGATTCTTAATCTAGAATGAAAAGATTCAGGAAATAACATATAGATTACTTTTGCAGAAATTTAAATCCATAATTACCAAACCATCTAAAGATCCATCCCAACTATCTTGATTCAACTATTCTAGAAATTCAAAGTACAGGAATTAAATTCTGCAATTATAAATGTGAAGGAACAAACTACAAAGATCTAAAGAAAACAACAATTGAAAGAACTAGGGATGAACAGGGCTATCACATCTATCACACAGTTGCATACAAGAAATTTAACCTATACAGTCGACTAACACACCACACCACTGCAATTTTACAAGAGATGCACTTACTGATTATTCAAATGACACACAAAAAATCAATAATTGTTGCAGCTTACTGTAAATAAAGGAAGTTATCACAAGATCACACAATAGAATAAATAAAATACCTAATTAACTCAGCAATCCCTTTGGGAAGGCGGGCCCATCCTTCACACAGAGATGCTGGAAGTAACACACGTTAAAATGATGAGATCTAAAGAATCAAACCCTTGTATTAAAAGTGGGAGATGAGCACACAACTTTAGTCACAGCTGATACAATAATTTGGTTAACATTTCTCAACCCATGGCTCAGAATAGTTCCCAGTATTTATACAATTACAATCATAACATCTTCCCATTATTATTGGGCAGCCATGAAGATATCCGATCTTCAGGCTGCCCTAATTACGATGAGTTGTTACAGTCGTGGCAAGATGAGAGAAAAATATATAGGAAACTTGTTACTCAAGCTAGAATTAATGATCATGATTAATTGAGAAGATACTCTGTGGATTGCAGCTAATTTTGAGTAGCGACACACTATTTCCTCCAAATCTGTTGCATCCTGTTGCAGCTACCTTTGTACAGTTCACGTGGAATAATACCCTTGGACCACATTCTTTGGGAAATGATGGAATGGATTGCGATCATCTTAGCAATGAATGTCCATCCCTCTTTTTGCATGTTCAGCCCGCTACACATGTATCCTTTACATCTCAAATTATCTTTATAAAACCACCATATGTTAGCATAATTTAAGATGTAAAGCCTTGATTACAACAATCCTAAGCATTAATAAAATAAGACGATGATTAACCATACATGTATGAATTGAGGGACCAAGTGAAGGAAAAACATATGTTTAGTATACATAATAGAATAGGATGAGGTAAAAAGAGGTAGATAAGGGTGGTCAAAAAGGGGTCATTTCTGGGCCCAACAATATCAGTTATGGATATAGAGAAGTGTGAAGAAAAAGGGTGTATAGAGGGGCTTAACAGTATCAAATGAAACAATGTTGATTTTAAAATACACTTGAGGAAGGTATATGAAGTGGTTTGTAGTGAACTCAGACATAACCAAAATCTCTCAACAAATGTTGGGTATGCATTAAGCAAGTTGTCTTTTCAGGAATCATGGATAGATTACATGGACAAGAATATCAAGGAACTTCTCGGAAAAGGTTGATCGAATTGCTAAAGATGTGCAAAAAATGGTCAATATGACTAAATGTAGCCATTTTCAGGAGACAATAAATAACATATCATGCCAATGGAACTAGTATCATTCTCAAAGCCTCTTCTAGGAATGGAAGTAAAGAAAAAAAGCAGTTTCATAACCACATGTTTTTTGCCAGTGTTTTTTTGTATTTTGTTAAATTTATAGTTTATTAGGGTTTATCCCTCCTCTAGCATGGTGAAATGTCAGAAGAAACATAGAAAATATTGCTAAGTTATGGTAATTTTAGACATAGTTTTATCATCCATTGTGAAAACTGATTTCAGACAGGGTTTCTATTATGTTTTGGATGGATGTGCACAACCTTTTCCTTTCCATGAAAATGTTTACAATTCCTGTTAATAAAATGAAAATAAAAAGGTGACCCACCAATTCAAAGTTAAGCATAACTAAATAGGTCTCATAGTTGTATGCCCATTTTCAATGTAATTAGATTCAACTCCATAAAAAATGCTTTCTGTGAACCGATCACTTCTTCATCCTTTGATTTCATGTGCTTCCTCAATTCTTTACATGTGACAAAAAAATTAATCTTTTGAATATACCCAAAGGAAATTCATCATGGTCCCATTTTCAAACTTTGCAAGAAAACTTCGCACCACATGTAATGGGACTGGGATAAACTCTAGACAATTTGCACTTTCTCTGATGGTTTTTTTCGGAATTTGAGGATGGGTAAATCACTAAAATTGAAATTTGGGTTTCTCAAATTACAATTTAGACTACACGGATGGATTTGAAAACCTCAATTACCCCTAGAAACCATGATTATACCATTCCAACAACCAAAAACTACCATTTCATTAATTTCCATCGGTCGGAAAAAAAGCCATAATCATGGTGCAAATGATTTGGAGTTTATCTTACTCTCATGTAATGTAAAGGAAATGGACTTATTCAACCAACATTTATTGCATTGAATGTGAGATTCCACAATGATTTAGCTACAGTCTCTTGTGCATCAAAACTAACCAATTCAATTAGAAAAGTAACACCTCCTCCTTAATGCAATGATAATTACTTCATATACAGATAATCCCCACAACGCATTTTCAACCCTTTTCCAAAGCCCTTATGATGCATTTCCACACTAGAGAACATTGTGCATATGGTTCAATACTTACTTCAAGTGGCACCTCACCTCCCAAGACTCACTTTTATAAAGAAATTCTAAAATATGTATGTTGGATGATCCACTGCTTGCAAGTGGAATGGTTCTTGTTTTCATCAAAGGTCTCATGCAGAGACTAAACTAGAAGATCCCCCTACCACACAAACATGTTTGAATCCTACATCAATTCCACCAATCCATTTGTTGGGAGAATGTGAAACCAGGGTCTTGGTCTTTTTGTGATCCCATCACTGAGGAGTAAACACTAACCCAACAATGACGAACTCCTCTCCATGGCAACAATATATCACCACTAGTTTATGGGATTCCTTACTGTCTAATTTCCCACTAATTTTGTGCAAATCTCTGTTCCTTTCTTACGCAACCTCTATTCCTCTAGTCATCTCTTTTTACATTTTTATTTTTTTCCTCAATGAGGTCTCTTCTCAATGATAATCTAGTCCAAAGTTAAATTGTGAGCTAAGGAAAAATCCTTCTGTTCATCCAAGACCTAATCCATTCCACTCTCTCACACCTCTTCCAATGTAATCCAACTCCAGGTGTTGTAAATTTGTCTATTTTATGTGAATACGTGCCCAAACCCTAATAAATTTCAAAGCCAAAGGAAAACGAAATTTTCGCCAAATCTTGATATGAAGACCTTCAAATCCCATTTTTTAAGGGGTTCAAATATTACATTGAACCTCATAATAATATTCTCAACAACAATTTGTGGGCTTCCATGGACATCTCTTGACATCTTGATTTCAAGAACCAATAGAAGAAATCTATAGCCACCCACTAGTCTACTAATTTGATATAGCAACAATGGGGAAAACAATAGTGAATTGAGATCAAGTGACCACACCCATGATCTAATACTGCAAAAAAAATTCTAACAACAATGGAATCTCATTATCATGAGGCTACTCTTTTACCAACAAAAATGTGTCGTTACATAACATTCTCCAACTCTAGAATGCTAGCCACCCTCATGAGAGAGTCTAGGATAACTATGTTATGATAGAAGATGTTAGAACTTAAAACACACAATGAAGCAAAAACACACCATGAAGAATATTTTTACCATGGAAAATTCAAAGTGGGAAAACCAACAATGTTAGAACTATTACCTTTGACCACTCTATCCAAGGCATGGACAATTAGGTCAACACTAACCACTCTCGGGCACTTTAGAATGAATTTACTAAAGCCTTTAAGTAGGCTTCATTAAATGCAATACCATGGAAAAATATCATGGGTTACTCAAACCCCATAGGCTTGTAAAATACAAATGGTGAACCCATTTGACTAGATCAAGATTATCTCACTCACTATGTCAACCGAGTCAATATTAACCTACATTTCATATGATTGTTACCTTCATTATCTAGGACTTCAACAATGACAAAAGATGATGTTGTGATGTAAAGAATAAAATCCTCACAAAATATGGAGGACTAATCAGAGGTTTTGGAATAAGAGAATGTTTAAGGGACTTAAAAGAGTTAAGACCATTTTTTTCCAAATAAATGGGGTATTAGAGTGTAGCGACCTCCAAAAACCATGAAAACATGTGGCATTGTATGGAATAAAATGACACAAGAAGTCCACCTCTTTGCAATTTTTACAAAGTAGTAGGTGGGGGCATTTCAAGAATATATTGAACCTTCAAAGGATACATAATGATCCCTTGTTTGGAAATGATAAATCCTATCATGAAACCAAGAGGGATGAAGAGCACATACTTGTTAACAATAAAATTAACATCCTTGAGAGTGTTGGTATGAAAACATATTTCTATTTCGCCCGCAACATGAAGATCAAATTTTTTGAACAATTGATAGTTTCAATCTCTCATTTGACCACTGCTTCCACACATGAAACAATGTTTGAAGACAAGGTAGCTCTAAGGAGGCCAAGTCTATTACAACTTAAGGGCCAAAACCAATATCCTATAACTCACACAGTGAAAAAATTCCTAGCATGGTTATTAATTGTCCTGGAAATACTGAAAATCAAGTTTTATGCCTAAAAACTAGGTAAAGTGGGGGTTTTTGAAGGAAATAATAAAAGAGATTCAAAAATCATAATCCCACATTCATGGTTAATAGATCGGGTTCTCAAATCCCAATCCTATAAAAGGAAGGCATATGAGGTGAATAGTAGGGAAGACAAATTAGAGAGAAAAGGCATGCTGGATGAATGAAGGGCTAGAAATCATTTTTCTATCACAAAGTTTTTGGAATCAAAGGGATGGATGGTAGAGGAGTAGGTATAGGATATGGATAAGGAAGGAACTTGTAAGGGATGTAAGTATTTCTCCATGTTCATCTATTATGAATCAATTCAATCTTCTTCCCAATTCTTGTTCAATGTTTTCATTTAAGCTTCATGTTGGATGTAGAAATTGGTAGGAAATTAGATCTAACCCATATTTTTTTAAGATAGTTTGGTAGGAAGGATTTGGTAGCGATATTTGCAGGTGTGAAGGATACTCAAGGAGCTGCAAGGAAAACCATCAAGGGACTCCATCAAACAACAAGGCTACTAGAGAGGTATTCTCCTCTCTTCTGCCCCTTCTCAAACTCAATGGAAAAAGGTTTCAGACCTTAGGATTTTTGTGATTTTTCTGTCAACTGGGATTCACCCACACCATATAAATAGGAGAGTGCGCTATTGCTTCAGTTGTAGAATACTCCACTGACAGATTGGCGACTCTGTTGGGGAGCTAAGGGGTTCTTCTCTTCAAAATATTTTTATTGATATTTTCCCCTTGTTTGGGTTATTTTTACCTTTGAAATATTTTAATTCCTACTTTTCATTGGTCTTTAAAGTATTTAGTTTAGTTATAGAGGTCAAAACCATCCCGATTCCACCATTAATTTGTCATTTTCCAAGAAATTTGGGTCCGGATCCAAGTTTTTTCACTTCTTGAACTTGTTGGCGCCCTTATAGTGACTACATAGAGTTATAGCCTCCTATGGAACCATTTAATTGACTACATAGAGTGTGAGTGGCACTCTCTTCACCCATAATAGAAGTGTACCTACCCAAGTGTGAAAAAGTCATGGTTCTTGAATTTTTTTATGGTTGAATCTTCAGTTTTTGGTCATAAGTTGATTTTTTTGTTGTATATATATTAGGAATATTATAACAGAGGTTTTAGACAATATTTTCCTCCCTTTTATCAATATTTAGGGATTTTTGAAGTATTTTAAAGTTTTGTGTGCATTGTGGCTTGAGTTTGAAATTTTTGAGATCACTGATTTTTGGCCTTGGCTTGAGTTCTTTTTAGATTTTGTAGAACCTTAGGTTACATCCTAAAAAACTTGTTGAGTCCTATTGTGACCTTTTAGGAGTAGTTTGAAGGATTTGGGGACATTTTCCCTCAACTTTGGAAGGCTTAGAAAAATCCTTAAAAAACTTGGAAAAATCACTTTGAGAAGTAGTTTTTTTTAGTATTGTTCAATTTTTTCCTTAAAAAGAATGCTCAGATATGAAATTTTATGACATGTTTACCCTTTAGGTCATTTATTTCACTCTTTAATGTCTCAAGTTTTGTCTAAATTGGTCATTTTAATCACATATTTGCATAAGGAAATTGTTGAAAAAACTAAAGAACATGACACATTGTTTCAATTTATGAACTTTTAGGCCTTGAATGTTGAAGTCACATTAAATTTATTACCTGCCACACAATTCTAAATCACAATTAATACACTTTGAATACCATCATTTAAAAATCAAATTCACATGAAATCTCAAAAAACAAACCTATCACTTAAGATCAATTCAAACACAATGAGAGGATCTTTTTCGTTATTTTCAAGCTTCTTAAGATAAGTTGTGTTCAAGCCATGAGTATTCTCTTCACTTGCGCTTTTGGGAAGTCATGTGAACGAGAAATTGGATCTCAAGTGTAATAGGAAAATTTGAAGTTTCTGAAGCATATTGTTGAGCCATGGGTATCCTCTTCACTTGCGCTTTCGGGTGGTCCTGTGAACGAGAAAGTGGATCTCAAGTATAATAGGAATTGTTGAATTTTTTGAAGCATAGTGTCGAGCCACGAGTGTCCTCTTCAATTTCTCTTTCTGGCTATCCTGTGAATGATAAAGTGGATCTTGAGTGTAAATGGTTGTCATGAAAAATAAAAATTGAATCACGATCTTACATACATCAGTTTAAGAGACTTGTTAGAAACAGGAAAAACATTGAACATTCAACCAAGAAAACTTGCACCCTTGATATCACCAACTCTTAATATTAGGCTAGGGATTTGGGTTAAGATGGTGAGTTAACACTCCAAAGCCATAAAACTTTGAAACTAGCATTGATTAAAGAGATTCAAATCCATTAGTAGCAAAGAGTGCTTACCGAGAAAGAGATTCTAACACAAGCGTTAAGAACGAGGTCAAATCGAGTTAGTAAGGGTGGTACCTCTCTCTTTATTCTTTGGTGGGATATGAGAACATTGTAGTATCTCAGTTAAGTGACAATTCCTCATAATGACATCAATTTTTCGAGATAGCTAGTCTATGTGAGTTATCCTGGACTAACGACTGTCCTACTCATCCACTGATTGTGAAGTGGTAACCATAGTTTCCTTTCCTAGGGAATCACATAGGCTATTGTGAGTGGGGACACTTGCAATACCTAAGACAAACACAAGGTTCTTTTAGCTCCTTGGGAGGGTGAATATCCAAGAGCTAACAGTTGCACCCCTAGAGATTGAAGAACAATGTAGTTGTTTCTCATACCTTCACTATATAGTAATTCTTGAGGCTTAATGTCCCTCAAGGGATACTAGTTTTGGAAGGCCCTAAAAAAATCCAACTTTCCACTAAACCTTGATTTTTGGGAAATAAGTTTTCTTGTTTCTTCCTTAAAGACACTTTTTAGTGGTGTGGACACTTTTTTTTTTTGTTAAAGTCTAGATTTCCTTTATAATTGTATAATAACATTTTTCTATGTTTTTCAATTCTAAAAACTTAAACATCAAAGTGGATTCTATCATGACCCACCAATCACGACGGCAACGAGGTGAGTCACAAGAACTTGAAGGCCTCGATAAATCACGAAGATGGGTACGAAAACATAACTCATAAGACTTTGAAATTGAACCATTTTTAAATTCAATTAACAATAATAGAGAAGATCAACACCAGCGTAATCTTGAACCATTTATAGAAGCAGTTGATAATCTTGCTCCATTTGAAATTGAAATGATAGAAAACCATAAAACCGATCTAGCTAATCGACCTTTACATATTTTATACCCACTAATACTTGTGGTAAACGAATCATTGGATAACATCAACCCTCTTTTCACACATACAAATAACATGCAAAATACAACACTTAAACCTTTGGCTTCTTTATAAGCTCTAGGAACCACATTAGTTCAACCAAAAATGGTGGATGGAGGAGGTAATACATCCAATTTGACCCCAATGAAAATCCCAATGATTAACATGCTTGTTAATAACATAAGTTCAACCAACACTTCAATGTTGGTTGGTATAGTTCCAGGTTCCAATCTTAGAAGTACATCCACTTCGTATACAGGTATCCTTACTAAACCGTGTACCTTGCCAAATATGGGTTTCCCATATGGCGGGGTTTATCATGGTAAAAAAATACAAGGAGTTAATTTGAATCCTTTTGGTCAACCTAATACTTGTCTAGGTTCCACTGCAAGAGGAAACTCTACGCCTTGGAATGGTGATATTCCTAGTGGAGGAAATGGACCTTGGAACATGAATACCAATTGGAACCATCATACGCAAATGAGTGGAAATGTCCTGGGAGGTTATCCTCCTACTAATCCTAGAATCATCTTAGGGGGAAACCCTACACCTCCATTGAACACTATGCCAAGGGGCATTCCACGTATGAATCAGGTCTTAAACTCCAGTAGTATGGGTCTCAAAAGTAATCACTCTTTCAGGAACCTACCCCCATAGGGGGGGAATCCACATTGGAATACCTCTCAATTACAAGGACAATATCCTTGGAATGGTTAAATCCTAGGTAACTATCAAGCTTGTTGGAGTCCACATCCATAAGGAGGTAATTCACCTTTCAATTCCATCCCCCAAAGGAATGGAAAAACTCTTGGGAATAACCAATTTTTTGGGAGTCCTCCTTTTCAAGGAGGAAATCCACCTTGGAACGTAAATCATACCCTAGGTCAGTGGAACTACAAGTTCCACCCACATATCAAACACCTATGATGACACCTATCAGATCACCATTTCTATCCACATTAAGTCTACCGGATTTATCCTGGTTGACCAATGATGCTATTATAAATATAAATGGATGGCCAACCATACCAACCAAAATTTCTTCATACATACCCAAGTTCAATGGATGACCAGGGTACGATCCATCAAATCACATGATGACATTTCATTTATGGTGTTCATCCGATTCCTTAGTCGATGATAGTATTTAATTGATGTTGTTTAAGCAGACCCTCACAGGAACCATTGCGAAATGGTACATTTGATTTCTATGTAATACTTTCTCATTTTTTCATCTCTAGCCATGGTATTTTTGACACATTTTCAATTACCTATCTGCTATGAGATGGGTACTGAACTATTGACTTCACTTAGGCAATTCAATTCGACTCACATATCTAATCATATACATGAGTGGAGGAGATGTCGAAGGCTTATTAAAGAAGAAATTCCAGATAAATTCTTAGTAGATTGGTTTGTAAAATCACTGTTTCCTACTCTTGCAAAATATGTAGCTATGTCCAAATCCATGACTGAGTAGAAAATCATTCATATTTCCCCACAAATGGATTTGATATATTCAGAATTGGGCACACTTTATGATTTAATACCTCTTGCTGCGAGACCTATGTCCGATCCAGCAATACCATCGAAAGGAACTCATGTAGATGGTGTGATTGGTTCTGTCAGCCAAATTGATCAACTTACTCAGCAAATGCGACAAGTATCAATTCAAACCTCTCAACCCGTAACTGGCCAAGCAAACTAGCAATCTGCAAATCCTACCCGAACTTTGGAAATCCTCATGGTCCAAGCCACAGACCAAAAAGGAAAAAAGAAGAAACAAAATAAAAATGCAAATGCTAATGCTGGGATTGGAGATGCACCTAGGATGAATAATCAACCATAAGGAAATCAAGAGAAACAGAAAAAAATTATCCTTGCAAAATTTTTCAAAGAGATCATCCTACTCACCTATGCCCTCATATGGATGACATTCATCAAATGTTGTCTCAATGAAGTGGACCACAAAAACTAGTTTTATTGACTCAAAATTTTCCAAAACAACAATAGATGGTTGTTGTAGCTCCAGTATTCCTGCAAGGGTGAAACCAAGCAAACCCTATTCAAGGGGGAAACCAAGAAAACCCTTTGCAAGGGGGAAATCCACCCATTGGCAACATATTTTGACTAGATCATGAGGTCAACATTCAAACAAGGGGTCATTCCTATGACACAACACCTAGTGTTTCAGGATCATTAGGATCAAAACCAAATGGTTCTCTCACTATCAAGAAATCACCAATTCACATTGTTCCTCGACCCCCAAAAGGGGTTTTACGGAAATCAAATCATAATCCTAATATGAGAGAAACTCAAAACTATAGCATAGTGGAAGACTTAGCTCAAGCACCTTCTTCCATGTTGTCCTTAGAACCATTACAATGTTGTGCAACTCAACGAAAATAACTATTCTATTACATTGTCACAGTTGATTCGAATGATACTAGTTTGATCACCTTTGACTTAACAGTCAACAAGTAGGATTCCATCACATGTGGTTTTTCAGATTAAAGTGTTATCACATGGGATGAATATTTTTTTAACTGTTATAGATGAAGGATTCTATACTTGTGTCATGTATGTAGGATGTTAGAAAGGATTAGGATCACCCACTTTAAAACCATCCCACACCATGCTTAAAGAATTTGATGTACACTCATTCCCGCCTCATGGAATCATTATGGCTTTCCCAATTGAATTGGGAGGTAAAATAGTTCACGTTGATGTTGAGGTAGTGGATGCACTCATAGATTACAATATTCTATTGGGACATATTTGGATACATGCAATGATAGCAGTGGTATCTTTGGTATTCCAAGTAATTCGGTTCCCTCATCAAGAGAATATTATTATGATCAATCAGTTAGATTACTGCACACCTGAAATCGGTATCCACTCAAATGTACCTTTTGTGGAAAATTCATAAGTAGTGGTTCAATATGTGGGAGTTGGGATGTTCAAAGACTATTCCCTCATGGGAACCTTCATAATCCCACCACCAACATCTAACCTGCAAACTTCTCTAGTTTTCACCATTACATCAGAAGTTAACTTTCCATTACCTGTTTTGACCAAATCTACTACAACGATGGTTTCCACTTCATCAGATGGAACTATGATAGAGGGAATCCAAGTTCAAACTAGTGAAGGAAAGGAAATACATTTAGAAAAACTTGATGAATCTAGGAGTAGTACACCTTTGTCTGCCATATAAATGTTGTATCAAGCAAATCAAAATGTTTCAGTAGACTTAGATCCAAATCCTTCTCCATTGGAGGAATATGATACGTACACATAACCTGTATGGGCTATCGATACTCCCAACATTCATGACATATTAGATCAAACTTTTTCATTTGATGAGGTGATCATGGAAGTCATGAATATCTCAGAACGGCCATGGGAAGACATGCATCATCGATGATTATTTCTTTCTAAACCATATTCATTAGAGGTTAAAACTGAAATTGTTTACCTTGATGATGATATGGAAAGTTACCAATGCCCCGTCCAAACACACAATGTGCTTTCGGAAGGAAATTTGACAAAAATTTAAAAAACCATTCCTATGAATATATCCATTAATCCAAACATCATCGAGAATATCAATATAGGTTCCAATTGCTCTCTGGAGGAAATCACACAATATGCTCTATTCAAAGAGTTTTGTGATGTTTTTGCTTGGTCATATGAAGAAATGTCGGTCATCGATCCTAGCATTGTTGAACATGAGATAAAAACCTATCCAAATGTCAAACCTGTACGACATAAATTAACTCTAGTAAATCCTAAGAAATCCACTTCCATAAAAGTAGAAGTGGAAAATTTGTTGAAAGATGGCTTCATTTACCCTGTACCTTTGACTGAATGGGTATCCAATCCTATTTCAGTCAATAAAAAATAGGGGACGATATGATTCTGTACTGACTTTAGGGATTTAAATTTGGTTTTCCCTAAACATAATTATCCCACACCCTTCATTGATCAGATTATAGACAAGTGTGACAGTAATGAGATATTTTCATTTATGGATGGTGTAGTTGGGTTTTCACCCTAGCTACGTGAAAAAGCACCTCCCTTCCGTCAGTGAGATAGAAGAGTAGAGTTCAATGGAAAAGAGCTAGCTGAAAATAAAATATTAGTAACACAATAAACAATAAGAAAAATGACTAAACTAAATAAACAAAAATGAGACAACTATACCTTTTGTTTTTCTTGAAAATGGGCCACCATGCCCTAACCTAGAATGGTACCGCCTCTCCATAGGATTGTTAGTATGGAGGGTTCCTCAACGTACAGAATGGGGAGATGGTGGGGTAATGGAATGGTTGGAAAAATGATGGGAGTACTTTGAGAATTATGGCTTCTCAACGTACTCATGAAAATAGAATAATGGTAGAAGGAATACATGAATCTTGTGATGGATACCTCCACACTATTTTATAGTTTTTTCTCGTCCTTTTCTCTCCTTTAGGGTTCTGGACCCTATTTAGGGTTTTAATCCATTTTCTACCTTTTTATCTCTTTTTGGGGGTTTTAGACCCTTTGTGATATTTTTAGCTCTTTTGTGAGATTTTTAGCCCTTTTTATGGGGTTTTTAGGCCCTTTTTGATATTTTTGAGATTTTTGAGAAAGAATAGGGTTAAACCATAGTTGTGGAGGTCAAAATGAGGGAGAAAAGGTAGGAAAAGGACATAAGTATGTGGTTTAGGCCATGTAGATCTAGTTGAGCAATTTTTTGTGTTAATAGATTGCCCCCTGATGTGTGAGGGAAGGATCCCATCGTATGGCTAACAGACATCATAGAATCATTGGGATAGTGGAGAGACCTATAAATAAGAGGCGCTTCCTCGTTCGAGACACGATGTCTTTTGGTTTTTGTATTAATATTGGTTCAAAACAATGGGTGAGATACAAAGAATATGTGACATGTATATGGACGAGGCGGGAATACCCATGCTTGTGACGATGTCAAACGAATAAATAATGGAATCAAGGCTCGAAAATATGGGAGCCGATCAATACATATACAACTGATGTTACATAATGGTGGCCTCAATGATAGGCTAAATACAATGCTGATCTGAAGAATGGATACATAGGAACCATGAGATTCTCGTGGAATGCAATATCTGCACAATTAATGCCTTGTTGGATCTAGAAGTTTACATATCTATAGGGACTCACTGATAGAGAGTCAGAGTATCAGTGGTATAATATGCTACATAAACCATGAAGGTATACAGAAGCACTGCTCTGGGGGATTCTAAACACGGTTTCCAATGCAACCCGACAATCACAAGGGAAATGAACCTGTCTAGGTCCCTTAATAGACTCACTAATATGCTAGATTTAGGTGACAATCGGGGTCTTCGAACAAATACATCACGTATCAATACCCTGTACAAATATCAACGGTGTGATGATGTAGCTGAAGTCAAGAATGTGAGACACAACCATCTTGAGAAGCACTAGTGAATCCTCTCAAGCGATCCAAAGAAATAATCAATAAGGTGAATGAAACCGGGATACAAGGACCTCTGGGTCTATCCTCTGGAATAGATGGGTTGATGTCGATATAGGGATACCGGTAACTAATCAAGGAAATAATGTTTCCTTGACTAGAAGCATGAGGGGGATAGTCAAAGATGTGGGACAATCTAGGGACTGGAACACTGAATGGGGGAACAGGAGTAGAGGAGCATGGGGGACTCACACTTCATTTCTTCAAAGTATGTCGGTAGGGCTAACCAAGAAACAAATCAAACTGAATCATGGGATAAGGATCATAGCTGTAATTCCGAGAATGTAACTGCAAATGGGAAATAATGAGGAAGGTAATTAGAATATGAATACTCAGGGGATCCATGGAAGAATCATCGCATAATACTTTGAACAAAGGTGACCCAATTTGGGGAAGCTACCAAACTATAATATGGGGTGGCGTTGAAAAACATCGTTCAAGATAGGATCTTGTGGATTTTTAGCAAGCACAAGAAAGTAAATGCTCGATGGTGTTTTCATTTTTAGAGAGTCTGAAAAGAGGAATACGACTCTAGTGTGGTCTATTTTTCGTATGCAATCTTTTGAGTCCGAAAAGGATAAAAGTATGCATAGGAGAGATCTTCAAACCTTTGGAGAAGGAATACTTATTTACCGTTTGTATCCCAATCAGGACGAAAAATGTTAAACTTACACTGATAGAATGGTCATTCAAATACTTTTATGAGCATGAAGGAAACCAAGTTTGATCAGTAATATTTTCTTGATGAGAAGGTTGGAAAAGAGCTTAAAGATAACCCATGATGAGATTTTCCATAAAGTTCATTCCCAATGCCCGAGAAAGCATAAAAGGATGCAAAGGGAAATGTTCCTGGCCTGAGTGTGCCGAGGTGGTCCTTTTCTTATGATTTTCTACATATTCCAAAAAAGGAGGTAAACGAGGCTACATAGACTCCCTTTTGAATACTTTAACGAGCATGAAAGGAAGAAAGCATGCTTGATGATCTTTTCATTCTTTTAAGAGTGAGAAAAGAGCTTAAAAGAAACTCCATAATGTGCAATCAAGCAAGGAGGAAGTGTTTGAAATATGGAAAGTGGTTATGTGATGAACATGACTTATGGGCATAAAATGCAGAATACTAATGGCCCCCCCTTGTAGGATGATGGAGGTGGTAAAAAAGGGTAACTATATATTATGGATGGACTAAATGCATCATGAACATACCAATACATACAAAGGGAGATTCACATGATGGTACGCAAATAGGGATGACTTCTGGGAAATGGCCTAGAAAATCATAGTGAGAGCACGAGACAAGGGTCTCATAAAAATACAGAGGGCAGAAAACCAAACCTGGTGGTGGGAATAGTGTCTCAAATGGACTCCAGATGACTCTAACTAGCAGCTAGCGATGCTGCCCCTGGTGCAGTGGTGCACAGGGAAAAACTAGACCAAATGGAGGCCTATGGGTATGAAGCTAGATCAACGAACAAGGTGTGATTTAGGTGGTGGTATGAAAATCGAAGTGGCTCCGAGAAATGGCTTGAAGAAAGTAGGGAGGGAGTCAATCTAGTATAGGTCATATCTTTAATCGTGAGCTTTTTTCCATAGTGGTGGTAGTTCCTATCCTTGTAGAGGATTCTCCATATGTGGGCATGGAATACTAGGGAGATATGGAGAGGCCTCGACCTATAGGGAAGGTCTTGGGACCTGATGGTATGCTAGCAAATCAGTAGCTAGATCATACGTGAAACATACTATGTACATGTGCATATGTGGGATCACACCCTCCAATGGGCTACTAGTAGTGCATGGGCAGGGATTATATCTACCTACTCATGTGCAAATGATGCAACAGAGTTCTATAATGGACTCAATACAACTAGATGTGGAGAAACTACTAGAGGGGGTCACTGACTCGTAGTAAAAATGATGTAAAACAAAAAATAAAAACTATGCCCCAAGTGTTGCATGGTGAGTGACTCAGGCATAGGACCTCAGCGGAAGGAAATTGGCCTTGCCTTGGAGACTCTACAGTTGGCACAAAGTATGTGGGGGTGGAATGTGGAATTCAATGGGAAGAACTGACTCCACGCCACGGGATAAGTGAAATGGGGTAGAAACGGTGGTAGTTTTGATGATCTCTCCCTCATTGCGAAAGTGGTTTCGGGATAGATCAAGTGGATCTTCCATGGGTGAGGATGGGAAAGTATTACTGGAAGTAGAGATCATGTAAATGGTGGTGGTGTTCGAGGAGGAAGCCAGAGGGTGAATTTCCTCGATGACAGTGATTTTGGATTCATGAGAGTGCTTCTGAAGATCGTGAAGGACAGGCCAATACTCGGCCAAGTTCGGGTAGTGGTGCGAATAGTGGCCATATAAAACACAAATTGCACATGAATTGTTAGTCCTTAAATACTTGTTCTTGGCCGTTGGAGGAGTTGATATTGTTACTACTGGGAGGTCATTGGCTGTATCCATAGAATCTATGTGTGTGCATAGGATAGGTATCTCTGGGAAGTTTTGGGTGGAATGTCCATGGACATCACACAAAGCGAAAGGTGGAGTTCACCTAGGTTCGACTGTTGCTTTGGAGGCCTTACCCCCAGCCTTCTTTGGGATAGGAGGGGAAGGTTTGGGGGTGGAAGGTGTGTGTTTGGGGGTGAAAGGTGTGTTTGATGGGCCTGTAGGAGGGTGTGACTCCACCACGATGGGTTGGATGGGAGTCAACACAACTTGAGGCATCAAATATGGGGTAGGTGGTTCAAGGTACCACACACAAATCCCCAACGTAAGATTTCATAAATTTAGAGTAGCCATAACAGGCTTACTCACAATTTTGGATGGTGGGAAAAGGAAGGGAGTTGTGTGGATTGGAAAAGAACCCCAATAAATCCCAGGTGATAAATTTTGGGGTTGCGACTGATTTTGTGGTGGAGTCAGAATGGTACTAGATGAAATAGTACACAACTCATCTGTATTAGTCGGCACGATCGAAGGTGGTAGAGATGGAAAGGAGTTCGGCATAGGAGCTTCAGAAAAAAGCCCCGGTCCTATGTCCATGGATAAAGATGGGATGGATATGCTGTCGATGGTAGTGTCAATGGTTAGAATGACATGTTTCCAGTGTGGTCGGTCTTTATGGATCATAGTGAGTTAACTTAACGATTGTCATGATCTTTTCATCATGAGGGAACATGAGGAGTTGAAAGACGGTGGATGCCACAGATCTCATGGCATACATGTAACTATGTCCAAGGAGGAGGTTATGGTCAAGTTAGTTGTTAATGACCTTGAATTCAATCAAAACCATTTTCCCAGCTAAGGAAATAGGAACATTCAGGAGAATGCCCTCAACCTTCGCAGAGAGACCATCATAGGCACGAAGGGTGGTAGTGGACGGTTGGAAAGTCAGGGACCCAAGTTTCTTCCAAAAAATGGTTGACATGACATAGGTAGATGCCTTCATTGATGATACAGTGGTGCACAACCAAATTCTGAATTGAAACCAAAATGTGGAAGGAAATAATAGATGGAATTTGGGGTTCTCCTTGGTCTAGATCAAACGTGATCAATCTGGAATCGAAGGGATCTACGACCCCTAAAGTGGATAACAACGATTTTCTCTATGTTGGGAAAGTTTTGAGCACCTCTAAAGTGGACATGGCTATAGGTGATTGGACCAAGTCGTCAACAATGCTATAATTTAGGGAAGCTTGAGCAGTCGCGTTGTTGGCGATACATCGTATAGAAAATCGTGGATCTATGGACGCCCCATTAGTGGATGGTGTATGTAAGTGGAGGGGCATGTTGGCAGTGTTGGAGGTGGATGCCACAGATGGATTAGTAGTGTTTGTAGTGGATCCATACTAGTTGCACCAATTATGGAGGTTGACTTCTTCGGTTAACAATGTCAGCAAGTGATGGACTCCAGTTTCGGAAGGTGGGGCTACGACGAGAGCTACAGGAGTATGTGGGGCCAAGGGTGCAGTTAAAACTAGTCCTTAGTGGGGGAGAGGGTTATGGATTACCATTGGTGGATGACCTAGTGGTGCTGGGCTGGGATGAGCCTAGGTTGCCATAGTGGTGTTTCCTTGAGATTCATTTTGGATAGTTTGGTGGGTGTGAGCCATGTGCGGGAGTTGGTGAGTGTAATGACCATAAGTATTACATAGAGCACACAAATGATTAATCTGTAACTAAGGGTTTTTTCCTAGCTGGTTAGGATTTTGAGGGTTTTGTGCCAATAGGTTCGCGTCGATGTTGTTGGGAGGGTTAGGCTGTTGACCACCTCCTTGTGGTTGGTTATTACCTCGATTCCTTCCTCGATTTTTCTTGTCCTTCCCTTGTTGGTTATTGGGGGTAGGATGGTTGGGAATATTCTATTGAATGAACACTTGTCCCATGGAAACCAGAGGGGATGGGGAAGGATCCTGCACTTGTTGCACTAGTAGTGCATAATCGACAGGCGGGGTAGGAGGGGCTATAAAACTGGTCACTTGTCTTGAATACAACTTTGTTAGACAAGTCAACCTATTTCCATGCTGAATCTATGTAGGATTTGCATAGGAGGATGTGGCTCCAGACTGAGCCATCATCCTTGAGTAATCTGGGACTTGGTTTGGTTGTACAACATTATGGATGTTTCCTAGGTGTGGTGGCATCATAGGGGGCGCCACATAGTATTAAGGGTGTTGTGAGACAGATCTGATAATTCCATCTGCAGCATGAGATGGCCTTGTTGTATCGCGGTGGGAGGTGCCGAAACAGGGAGCATCTGGTATGATGGTGTATAGATACCCGGACCGGGTATAGATTAAATTGAAATGTTGGGCCTTTAAGATGGCCTCCTCCTCAGTTTGAGGCCTCTCATAGGAAACATCCTTCGCTATAGGTTGAAGCAAAGTTTTCAGAAACCAATCTAGTAAGATCCTGTTATCCAATTGGATCTTGCATAGGTTGTGTCATTGCCACCACTCATGGATGTGGTCTATGATGTGAGTAGTGGTATTCTGATGAAATGACAACAGGATTTCCATGCCCTCATCATATATGACTAGAATTTGGAAGTGCTGGAGGAACATGAAGGATAATGAAGTGAAATCAGGGTAAGAGGCTTGGGACAGTTCGATATACCTGTCGAGCACCCTAAATGCAGATAAATTATTATCAACACACAGAGTATACGAGATTTATTGTCAACCCGAGAAAGTATTTTATTTCAAAGGATAAATGCACAGTCTATGCTTAAACACCAGATCATTGTAATTAAACACTTTATCCTCTAACAACCATGTTCATCCCTCAGAACCTGTGTAATCCCACCAATCTTCTAAACACTACAAATTCAATTTCTTCCTACCATGTATCAATCAAGAAATGAAATCAGATTCAAAAAACAATTGCATATCAAAAGGAAATCCTATTCATATCCCAAAACAAATGTTTCGCCTATTTAATCTAATCACTCTTGAAACCCATAAACATAAACTGAATGTAATCTAGAAATTCAATTGCAGAAGATCAAATTTAGCTATTCTAAGGAATTGAGTTGCAGAAATGAAAATCAACAATTATAACAGTAAAATAATTGCAAGGATTCGTGGGATGACAATCTGAGACCGTGAGATGAACAGAGCTGTGTACAGCTATTATATGAATTGCATAAAGAAAACTATCTAATCAGTCGACTGTTATTCTGTACCAATTATCAATCGTAGGAAAATGTAATACTGCAAATCCACACATACTACTGCTGCGCACATAGGAAATATAATCAGCAAAACATCACACAACAATGCATTTAGAAATCCTACTTTAACTCAGCAATCTCTGCGGAAGGCAGGCCCAGCATTCACACAGAGACGCTGGATGAACAATGTACAGCTCCCTTAAATTAGCGGTTTCTCTTTGTATTAAAAGAAGGAATGATTACAGATTACTTCCACTGTCAATACAAGAATGAATTATTTATTATCCCACAACCCCCTGGGTCGAGACAGCTTCTCACTTTTATACATAAAGACTATAACATCCGATCCTATTACAAAGGGTAGCCATGAAGATCTCTGATCTTCAGGCGCCCTGAATAATAATGGTTGTTACAAAGCGTGGCATGGTGCAAATATAAAAAATGAGAGAAAGCTGTTGAATGGCATGGAAGTGGCGATCTTCTCAGATCTCCATGATATTCGAGCAGCTATCCTGAAGATCCCCCAATCGTAGCACATTCTATTACAGCTACTCTGTATGGCTTTGTCTGGAAGGTTGCATAAGAACCACGTGCCTTAATTGGTGATTGAAGGATTGAGGATCCTCTTGAATCATGAACGCCCCTTGTTTCAAGACTTGTTCAGCTCCACTTTCCTGCAGTCTACTCATCTCACGCTATCTTCATAAATTACAACATATTAGCACAATTTGGAGAGATACACAGCCTTAATCGTCACAATCATAAGCATTAATAAGATAAAACAATAATCAGTCTTACCTTGGCAATTTAGGGAATAAAGTGAGGAAAACAGGTCTGATTGACATGCTGAACAGTGTAAAACAAGGGCAGAAAAGGTGATTAAGGATGGTTAAAAAGGGACCAATTTTAGACTCAACATCTCCCCCCAACTACCCTGTTGCATGTCCTCATGCAACAACCTGCATCATTCGGAGTTTGAGTCTTGCATTGAGCTCTGTTCATGGAGGGAGGAAAAATTGTAGGGAAACTCAGGTTTCTCATCTGTATTCAGAAAGCCTCTATGAATAACCCAGTACTGCCAACATCTCTGCTCCTCTGCCCTAGTCAAGGAAAAATCCATGTTGTATGGTGTTGCTGGCCACCAAATAAGAGGAAATTTAAACTTCAAACTCAGTCAGTTAACTCCAAATTCCTTCATACTTCCCACATAACCCTTGACTCTAGAGAGTGCATGTTTAAAATTCTTAAAGCAGTAGGGATCCCGGTTTCTAAGTGCATAGGAGGCATCCTACCATTTGTGCTTGCTGCCTCCCAATGCAACCTGCTGCTACTTGGAAATGGATTTGATACAAGTGGAAGTTACCTCTTCCTGCAAGTTCATGATATGTTGTGCCTGGGAAGGAATGGAAAGAAAAATTCTGTACCATGCCACAAGAATGCCAGGAACTTGGGGCTCACTTCGAATCCATAAATTAGTGTGGGCTTCATTGTGGGAAAAGGTCTGAAAAGACCTTTCCCACTGAACGTGATTACTCACAAAAGAGGCAAAGGCTCTTAGCTGAACATCACTTGCAAATGGAACAGGGTTTGAGTGGCGATCCAAAGGGAAAGCCATCTCATGCAAATATAATTCACACAGTAAGTTCTACTCTTCGAAATTACTTCCAAAGAATGTCTCCAAAATATTTTCTGAGGTTGTGATTTCGAACGACCTCCCTTCCTGTACAGCCTTTAATTTAAACCAGACAAACTGCTCGAAGAGAAATACTGGATAAGAGGAAGAGGGCTTCCTGGTGCCCATGAGTTCTCAATATAGGGCATACATCTGCTCCTTCTCTTTCTGCATGGATTGAAACTTTTTCAATTCTCTCATCTTGTTCTGCAGCTCCTCTACCTAAACTCTATGGGCCATACGTTCTTCAGCCCCCTGTTCTTCCAGTGCTCTAATAATTCTTCTATGCTCACTCAAAGCAATCGTCTTTTTTTGGTTTTCTTCCACCTGAGTTTTCCATTTGATCACTTCCAGTCTTAGGGCTGAGACTTCTGCTGTGAGGTTTAAAATTTCCTTTTTATAATGCTCTTCTTGCTCTGAATCCAAATCAATGAAATTCCTAAGAGGGAGAAGCACCAGTTCTTGTGGGACAGTGTCCTCCAGCTCATCTAAGTTTTCTATGAGAGTTGCTGGTTCTTGTGTAACAGCAACATCCCCTGGATTACCTTCCATAGCTGTATTCATAGCTTGTTGAGACACTGGTTCTTGTGTGACAGTGCCTTCTCCCTGGTCAACCTGCATTTCTGAATTTAATTCCTGTGTTGCTGGTTCTTGTGTGACAGCAACATCCCCTGGATTCTCTTGAGTAGCTAAATTTATTGCTTTTGGAGACACTGGTTCTTTTGTAATAGTGTCTTCTTTGTTCTCCTGCCTCTGAGATTGGATATCTTCCCCATCATGCAGCTCTTCCTCAAGGATCTCAGTGTCACTTGAGGCTAATGATTGTTCATCCTCACTCCACTGTGTATCGGGCATGATATCCATCCCCGGGTTATCTTATAATTGAAATTCAGGAATCCCTGCTGCAATTCCCAAGGATGTTGGTTCTTGTGTTACAACCCCCTATTCTAGTTCATTAATGTCCTGCCCTTGTGGTTCAGCTTCTATCATCTCTATATCGTGGGAGCATTCTGAGTTCAGTGCAATCCTTATCTCCATCAACATTCTTGAATTCATCCTTTTTCTCCTCTGTCACAGGATTGGTGGCAACTTCAGTAAGGATGGTCAAAGATGCTGGTTCTTGTGTAGCAGCATCTTCTTTTTCTGCAGCTTTTTCTATTGTGGCCTTGGACTACTGAGCTGTACAGGTGCGAAGTATGATCTTATGGCCTGCCTCTTTGAAGATTTCTCCACAGGCAGGAAAAATCACTCGCTCATCTTCCTTTCCAGGCTCGATAGATTTTGATTCCTCCAATTGTTCTACAGCCTCCACCAATGTATACATTTTCTTCTCACGTTGTTTCCTACAGGTTTCCTTCCATGTCTCCACTTTCCTTTGAAGTACTTGGACTTCCTCCTTTAATAATGTGTTCTCTTCCAAAAGTCCTTCAATGCTAGGTTCTTCCTCAACTGGCCTTTGTGGAGCATCCATTGGCCTTGGTACAAGGATTGGGAACTCAACCTGTGCCTCTAGGGTTGCCCACGTTTTTCTGGCTGCCTCTACTGCTGCATTTGATTTAGTTATTTTTCTTCTTATTAGTGGAGTTATGCTAAGTTCATTAATTGGTATCTTTCCTTTCCTTTGTGGTGTTTTCTTTTGAGGAGCTGGCATATCAGGATTCACTACTGAGGTCAAAGGAATTTTTTCCTGCTCCTCAGGTCATTCCTCCTCAATTAGGGTTCCTCCTTCCCACTCAGGTGAGGATTCAATAGTGACCAGTTCAATATGTTCTTCAATTTCCTTAGCTCTACCATCTTCAGGTTCAATTGTCGCAGCATTCAATGCTGCTCCAATTTCTCCTTCTGATGGCAAGGCTACCCTGTTGTCTATGTTTTTCCCAGGATTTTTATCAACACCCTCCTCCAATGGTTCTGCTTGTGTCCCCTGTTGCTCTTCTTCTGGTGCAATGTCATCCCCCCCCCCCAACTACATTGGAGGGACTCCGGTCCTCCTGATGTGGTTGAAGGCGTGCTTGGTCTGCTGGGACACCCAGTGAAGGAGCAGGTTCCTGGGTGCGAGCTGTGAATTGATCCCAGGTTATATTGTGTTGGGCTATGGTTATTAAAATGATTAATTTTATAATACCATGGTGGATGAGGGAAACATGTGGATGTTCAACAACCTGGACAAACGTCGCCATATGGCGCAGGTCATGAAGCAGATAATATGGAATGTTCAATAAAATGCCATGTCGGAGATGAGAAAGAAAAGGTAGATCAGAATTATAAACAATCTGGTACCTACCTTCACAAGTGATGTAATTATTGAGAAAGATAGCAACTTGATCCCAGGGCCGCGGTAGTGAATGTAGGGCAATTCCTCTTCTTGATGATTGAACTTGCTCCCCCTCTCGTAAAAACATTTCCCATGCAGTCAGCGTGGGAACTCGTCGTCCAAAACATGCCTGTCCGACCTGTGGAAGAGTAGTAACCTCGGATATAATGGCTTTGGAGACTTCTATTTGCAGCCCCCATACCTAGGAGTGAGTGTCTCATAGGTTTAAAGCAAATTGCATAGCTGCTTCCCTGTTAAATCCATCTAGTCGCTCAAAAAATTCAATCTAGCCAGCGGCTTGAAAGATGGCAAAAACCGCAGGATTGTTCCTAAGTTCCTGCGTATTCAAAGGTTCATGATGAGCTAGAATCCCCATAGTATTGGATACAGAGTTACAAGGTCCAAGAATGGAGGTTGCAGAGCAGAGGATGCACAGGTCACTGAGCAAAGATGTTGAGAAAAAAATGGCAAATTTGGAAAGTTCAATACAGAGGGAGGTTCAAAATTTTTATGCCAAATTGAGGAAGGTGGCGGTTATAAGTTTTTACATTGCACGAGGGAATGGATTAATTAATACATAATGATAATACGTATAAAGGCAAGACTGATATCATTAAATCAAATCAACACTTAATCACGTGAAAATCAAATCCATACCTCGTGCGACTGTGCGTCGGATAGCCTGCGGAGAATGGTGGAACGTGTGATTGCTGATGCTGCAAAGCCGAGCTAATGCACAGGCATTAAGTTGATCATAATAACGCAGATAATGCCAAAATATCAAAATGTCTTCCGCTAGTTAAACAAAAACCATCGCATCGCCGGGGTCGGAATTATGCCAAATTGGCCGGCACGAGTGGGATAAATCAGAGCCATATCTGATAGTGGAAGCAATTTTCTTTCGTTAACACAGGAGTTGCCACTACAGGTTGCAAGAGAATAGTCTTTAATGCTGGAAATGTTCTCCAAATAGAGAGGAATTGCAGTTGCCCCACATGATATCGCGACCGATTAAGAAGATGTTACAGCCGCCAAAAATGATTCACGGTGTCGGGAAAAAGATTGGCGGTAGCAGGAAAAATCATGGATGCCAGGGAAAATCTCGATGGTCCTCAGAAAATATGTCACAGCCATTGGCAAAGATGTTGCAGCCACCGGGAAAGATGTTTCAGACACCGGGAAATGTGTTTCAGCCGCCGGGAAATATGTTTCAGTCGCTGAAAAATGTGTTTCAGCCATTGGGAAATTTTATTTTGGGGAAAAAGGGAAAAAGCGACACAGAGAAGCAGAGGAAGACGACTCCTGTTCGACAGGCCCATTCTGGTCATTCGCCTGGTACTTCCCTGCAAATTTTTTTTTGAAAAATAACAACAACCAAAAAGATCAAATGCAAAAGAAAAATAAAGAATTATACGCTACAGTAGGAAATTTTTTTATTTATGTACAGTGATTCAAAGTGCGATTTATAGTTCAAGGGTTGGCAGAGGCAGAGAGAAGTTCTTGCCCTGGTGTCAACTGATACTCTGCATCGGCAGCGATTTGCAAAATGAATGCATCTTTCGAAATAGGCTTATGATATAGTCGCAGTCTGTGGCCATTAGCAAGTAAGGGTATGCGATTGTCATTGATGGTCACCAGATGGACAGTGTCATTTTCAAAGACCCTGTCAACCAAGTATGGACCTAGCCACCTTGTATGCAATTTACCTTTAAAATCCCTTTTGAATATGGAGTCATAGAGTAATTCCTAGTCTCCCTCGCTAAAGACTTTCTTTTTAATAAATCAGTCATGCCACTTGGATCTCTGTTGTTGGAGCAACAAAGTTTGGTCCACTGCAGCTAACTGCTTCTCGTCCAATTCATTTAATTGATTCAATATTCGCTTCTGAGCTTCTGTTACATCTAGATTCATTTCGGTGGCTATCATCATGGTTTTAATCTCAAAATCAATTGGAAAGATGGCACTCTTTCCATACACTAAATCATATGGGGAGAAACCTGTAGTGTCACGCCAAGTCATGTGATATGCCCACAATGCTTCCAGAAGCCTGTCAGCCCAATCCTTTCGATGGCTCTTAACTGTTTTAGTAAGGGTGTTTTCAATAACCTTATTGGTACTTTCCACCTGACCATTGGCTTGGGGGTGGTAAGGTGAAGACACCCTGTGCTGCACATGATATTTCCGGAGCAAGGATTCAAACTGGTGTGACATGAATTGCGGCCCCCCATCGGTAACTACTTCTTTTGGTACCCTGAAGCGGTTAAAGATCTCACTGTACAGAAAATCAATCACTGCCTGGTCATTAGCCTTGGCCAAAGCTATAGCCTCCACCCACTCGGTCATATAATTAGTACAAACTAGAATGTAGACCTTCTATCTGGAAGGAGGACTGATAGGGCCAACAAAATCCAGTGCCCATCTATCAAATGGTTCAACTACGAGTTGGGACTGTAGGGGCATCTAATCTGTTTTATTAGGTTGGCCCATACTTTGGCAGTTGTCATAGGACTGAACATACCTTTTAGCATCCCTGAACAGAGTCGGCCAGTAGTAGCCCATCCGCAATTCTTTATGCCCTGTTCTTTTGTCTACAAAGTGCCCTCCACAAGGCCCTCATGACAGGCTTTCAGTATGTCAAAGATCTCATCTTCTCTTACACATCTCCTGATCTCAAGATTGGGCCCTGTGTAGAAGAGATGACCATTTAGCCAAGAAAACCTGTCACTTCGCTGAATAATTTTTCTTTTTTCTCATTTAGACATATATGGCGGGAGATTTCCTGCAACCAAATAGTTAGTGATGTCTACATACCATGGAGAATCAGCTGAAAGTGCGAATAGATGTTCATCTGGAAAAGAGTCCTCAACAGGCAAACTGTCATCACTATTAGTAAGACGAGATAAAAAATCAGCAACAACATTTTATTTCCCAGGTTTATCTATAATGTTGATATCAAATTCTTGCAACAACAAAAGCCATCTGGTCACTCTGGCATTGGTAATAGGTTTATTCATTAAATATTTAATGGCAGAGTGGTCAGTGTGCACAAATGTAGGATACCCGGTGATATAATGTCGAAATTTATTGATAGAGTAAACAATAGCTAGGAATTCTTTTTCAGTAACAGTATAATTAAGTTCAGCAGGGGCTAAGTTTTTACTTACATAGTAGATGGCATAAGGTACTTGACCATCCTGCTGTCCTAATACTGCTCCAATGGCAGTGTCAGAGGCATCTGAAGAAATATGGAAGGGCAGGGTCCAATTAGGTCCCCTTAAGATGGGGGTTGTGGACAGCTTCGCTTTAAGCTCATCGAATGTTGTCTGGCATGTTGTATTCCACACAAACTGTGCATCCTTCGTTAACAGAGAGAACAAGGGAGAGGCCAGTTTGGTGAAATTTTCTATAAACCTCGATAATATCCAGCATGTCCCAGGAAAATTCTCACCTCTTTCTGAGTTGAAGGGGTAGGTATATTCTTTATCACCTTTATTTTTGAAGGATCTACCTGAATTCCATTGGCAGAGATAAAATGTCCTAATACCACCTCCTCACTCATCATCATATGGCACTTTTCAGTGCTTAATGAGAGCTGAGTTTGTTCACAGCGAATTAAAACCTTCTTTAAATTCTCCAGTGCTTCGTCAAAGTCCTTGCCATAGGGAGTAAAATCATCCATGAATATTTCCATACTATCATTGACTAATTCAGAGAATATGCCAATTACATCTCTTTGGAACGTTGCTGGTGCATTACATAATCCAAAGGGAAGCACTCTGTAGGCAAACATTCCCCAGGGACAGGTGAAGGTGGTTTTATCCTGATCCTCGGGAGCAATCTGGATTTGGTTGTACCCACTAAAGCCATCTAGGAAGGAGAATAACTTCTTCCCTGACAGGGTATCAAGTACTTGGTCAATAAAGGGAAAAGGGAAATGATCCTTTTGAGTTGCTTTGTTCAATTCCCTGTAATCAACACAGACCCTCCATTTCCCTTTTTTCTTGGGTACAATTATGAGTGGAGAGACCCACTCACTATCTGAAATAGGATATATAAATCCTTCTTCCAAAAGTTTCTAGATTTCCTCCTTCACTATATAAATGTGATGGGTGCACAGATTAGAGGGAATACCCCTCATGTCTGTATACTCCTAGGAAAACGCCCCCTTATGTTCTTTCAAGAGGCTGATCAGGCATTTCTATTCCTCTAAGGAGAGACTAGGATTGATATTCAAAGTCCTTCCAGGCTCTACCTCAATAGGAATACTTTCTAAATTTTTCAAAACCGGGATTCTGTTTATGACACCAACTAAGGCTTCTTCCGTAAGATTTTCTTGTTATTCCTTGCCCAGGGTAGTGTTCAGAATTTGATAGACCTCTCTATTCACTGAAGTGGGTTCACTAATGAAATTGCTAATAGTATCATCCTCTGTTTCATTTTTAAAAATTAAGGCCTTCCCTATAGTTAATAGTGGCTGAACATCCTCCTCCTCCTCTTGCTCTATCCAAAGGCATGTTTCAACCTCTAGACTTGGCCGAGCTGGAGGATAAAGGGTGAGATTTTTAGTATCCGTACCATCAGATATAGTCATGGACCCTAATCGACAGCTGATGCAAGCATCAACTTTGGCCAACCAAGGTCTCCCCAGGATCAATGGGTGTCCCCCCAACTGCGATTTTGGTTGTAATACCAAAAATTCGGCTGGGTATTCCCATGAATCTACTGAGATGACAAGGTCGTCCAGGATCCCTTCAGGTCTGATGGTGGATCTGTCTGCTAATTCCAAAATAGTAGGGGTCAGTCTAAGATTAGTGAGCCCAAGCTTCTTTACAGTCTCTATTGTTATAACATTGATTGCTGCTCCTAGATCCACTATCACGTTGGGTATCTGTGTATGTCCTATCTGTACCATGACTGTAGGATTTCCAGGGTCATCATATTTAGTCACAGGGGATTTTCCTGTTATCAAGGCAGATAAGTTCCCTATGACGTGAACCGTAGGAGGATCCCTGGGTTTCCTTCTTGTTCTCTTAGTGCACAGGTCCCGAACTGTTCTAGCGTAAATGGGCACATCTTGAAGAGCTTGAAGAAGGGGGATTTTGACATAAGGGTTCCTTAACTCTTCGAGGAGGTTAAACTGAGGTTGCCCCCCCGTTCTTGGTAGCATTAGTCTTACAGGGTATGGTGGTTGCTTTATCAACTGGGAAGGCTGTGTATTGTCAGATTTATCATTGGATGTTTCAGTCGTCCCTTTATCATCGGATGTTTCAGCCGTCCCTTCTAAGGGATGCTCAGCATCTTCAATGATAGGAACTGTGTCAAATGGATGCTGTGAACTCTCCTCTTCTTTATGCACAGAGGGTGAAACATCCTCTATAATTACGGGTTCTACAATTTTCACAGATCGTAAATGGATGTCATTACAGGGTACAAGGCAAAGAGAATAGGCTGGCATATTGATAGTCTCCAATTGATGGACTGCCCTATTATTCGGGTTGGGATTAGGTTGGGCAGGAAGCTGAGGTCGAATCGGTATATTAGGTACATAATTGTTTTGCAACTGCAGCTGCGACTGTTGAGGTAGGTATTGAGGATATGGAGTAAATTGAGGGAATTGGGGAAACTGAGGAGAATATGGTGACTGTTGAGGTGGAGGTGGTTGAGGAAACTGGTTCCCAGGATGGAAATTCCTCCATCCAGAAGACCACGATGTGGGTTGATGTGGTGGCTGTGTCCAAGGACTCCATGAGTTATAGTTTTGTATTGTAGGTTGGGAAGAACTCCACTAAGTATAATTTGAAGGGAATTGTGTATTCATGTTTTGCATATTATTATTCCAATTTCCCATATTATTCAAAAATGGAAACGAGTCTGGAGGCGTACCTTGATTTCGAGGCTGCCACGGTTTCTTCTGTGCAATAAAGTAGGCTGCTTCCACATCCGGGTTTGATGCCTGCAGAACGACCTTTACTTGAGGAAGTGAGGGGCATTCCTTCATGTCGTGGTTCAGCTCACATAGCTGAAATACATTTACCTTGTCAAGAGGGCATTCTCTCAGCGGATGATTCTTTCTACATCGGGGGTAGAACACACCTAATGTGAGATCCTCCACTACTTGTTTTTGTTTTTCCTTCAGGACATCGATCTCCGAAGAGATAGAGCACATCATTTCTGTTTTAAAATTTTCAAGGAGATTGCCTATCTCTGCGAGGGTAGCGCCTCCATTGGATGATTTCTAAGTTCTGTCGAAGACGTCACGTTCTAGCTTATCTCGTTTGTCCCACTTATTGTTCCTAGAAGACCCCCTGGAGTATCTCTTGCACAATTCCACAATTTTTTCAAAAGGTTCTTTGGAGATATCTCCCTTACCAAGCAGGTTTAACATGTCTAGACAATCATCCCTGATCCCACAGAGCAAGATTATCTTGAGTACGTCCAGACCCATGTTCGTCTGCCCCGCTCTCTGTACATTGTACAGCAGTCTTTCCATGAAATCCTCCAAACTTTCATCCTCCTTCTCCACCATTTTAAATAATTCCTCTCTCTTGTCTTTGGTGTTACAATATTCCTGGTATTTCTCTAGGAACACTTGTTTCATTGCATCCCAATTAGCAATGGTTCCTCCTCCAAGGCTCATGAACCAGTGTAATGCATTGTCCTTCAGGGTAGCAGGAAATTTTTTTAGCTTTTGGGCATTGGTGATATAATCATAACTGCGACAAAGAATATTGAATTCAAAGGGGAATTCGTCTGGGTCTTCTGCCGCCTTTCCATGGAAATGAGGTAACACCGATGGTGAGATATTTTTCATAGGAGCTGCCCCATCCGGTTGTTGAATCGGAAATTGTAGTGTAGCCACCGTTCCTTCTGGCAGGGAGCGATTTTCATGATGATATTTTTCTCCCATTACTTCTTCTTCGTCAGCCCTGTGTCTGTTACTCATCTCCTCTTCTGTTTTCTCCTCTTCGTTTCTTCGTGCATTCTTTTCTTCGTCCTTCTCCTGTTCCTCTTTCTTTTCTTTGTTCCTCCACTGATCCAAGAAATTCTGGTGGTACTGATCCCACTCTTCCTTAGTTACAACCCTCTCGTTGATGTGGTAGGTCGGACCTCTACCAGCAGGTCCGGTTGTAACAGTTGTGTCTTCGTCTGCAGGGATGTTTGAGGGAGTCGCAGTTGCTTGTGGATTCTCCACCGTGGATCCTGACACTGGCGCCTCAGGATCGGTAGGATTCCTTCTGATAGGAGTTTCTTGAAGACGAGCTCTGGTGGATGAATCAGTTCTGTCAACAAGATCGTCAATGAACGTCCTTCTGCCCAATGGTGCTCCTCAACCGCGACCCGAGCCACCTGCACTGTTAGTATTTTGTGGGGTTTTGGGAGTTGGGAGTTGATCGCGTTTTACCCTCCTCGTATTCATGTAACCCAAATCATTTCATCAAAGAGAATAAAAAGAGAAATTGACTAGAAACAATTACCAGATGCAACTAATGATAGTGTTTAATTTTTATCCTTCCCCGGCAACGGCGCCAAAATGTCGAGCACCCTAAATGCAGATAAATTATTATCAACACACAGAGCATACGAGATTTATTGTCAACCCGAGAAAGTCTTTTATTTCAAAGGATAAATGCACAGTCTATGCTTAAACACCAGATCATTGTAATTAAACACTTTATCCTCTAACAACCATGTTCATCCCTCAGAACCTGTGTAATCCCACCAATCTTCTAAACACTACAAATTCAATTTCTTCCTACCATGTATCAATCAAGAAATGAAATCAGATTCAAACAACAATTGTAGATCAAAAGGAAATCCTATTCATATCCCAAAACAAATGATTCGCCTATTCAATCTAATCACTCTTGAAACCCATAAACATAAACTGAATGTAATCTAGAAATTCAATTGCGGAAGATCGAATTCAGCTATTCTAAGGAATTGAGTTGCAGAAATGAAAATCAACAATTATAATAGTAAAATAATTGCAAGGATTCGTGGGATGACAATCTGAGACCGTGAGATGAACAGAGCTGTGTACAGCTATTATATGAATTGCATAAAGAAAACTATCTAATCAGTCGATTGTTATTCTGTACCAATTATCAATCTCAGGAAAATGTAATACTGCAAATACACACACACTACTGCTGCGCACATAGGCAATATAATCAGCAAAACATCACACAACAATGCATTCATAAATCCTACTTTAACTCAGCAATCTCTGCGTAAGGCGGGCCCAGCCTTCACACAGAGACGCTGGATGAACAATGTACAGCTCCCTTAAATCAGCGGTTGCTCTTTGTATTAAAAGAAGGAATGATTACAGATTACTTCCACTGTCAATATAAGAATGAATTATTTATTATCCCACAACCCCCTGGGTCGAGACAACTTCTCACTTTTATACATACAGACTATAACATCCGATCCTATTACAAAGGACAGCCATGAAGATCTCTGATCTTCAGGCGCCCTGAATAACACCGGTTGTTACAAAGTGTGGCATGGTGCAAATATAGAAAATGAGAGAAAGCTGTTGACTGGCCTAGAAGTGGCGATCTTCTCAGATCGCCATGATATTCGAGCAGCTATCCTGAAGATCCCCTAATCGTAGCACATTCTGTTACAACTACTTTGTACGGCTTTGTCTGGAAGGTTGCATAAGAACCACGTGCCTTAATTGATGATTGAAGGATTGAGGATCCTCTTGAATCACGAACACCCCTTGTTTCAAGACTTGTTCAGCTCCACTTTCCTGCAGTCTACTCATCTCACACTATCTTCATAAATTACAACATATTAGCACAATTTGGAGAGATACACAGCATTAATTGTCACAATCATAAGCATCAATAAGATAAAACAATAATCAGTATTACCTTGGCAATTTAGGGAATAAAGTGAGGAAAATAGGTCTGATTGACATGCTGAACAGTGTAAAACAAGGGCAGAAAAGGTGATTAAGGATGGTTAAAAAGGGACCAATTTTAGACTCAACAATACCATTTTTTCGTAGCACCTATGAGTGTGCGTTGGAATAAAATCAGCCAGATGGAGTCATCCACAATGATGTTTGAGGAACACCATAAATGGAAGGACATGATGTGGTTTTTGGGGTCTTCCACTACCTTTCCCTCAAACTTTGTAATGTATGAAGGAAGTTTGGTTTGCATGGGAGGCCAATGAGGTTGATGACTGATGGGGTCATTCGTTAATCTAGCCAAGTCTGGCAAGTTAAGACGAGCCATAAATGGTAACTTGGACCCAAGGTTGGCTCGAGATGGGTCGGCAATGGCATAATAGTTTGCAGGAGGATGGAGTCCATGCATTACTGGGGTATTTGAGGTTGAATTCCCATAATGGGGATAGTCAAAATATTTTTGGAAGGGTCATTGCCCCCAGGTATAAAAGGTGGCATAGAATGAACTGTGATAGCTAGTGCGGGGCCACTACTAGTGGGTAGCACACCTACAATAGCATGGATAGTGGTGTTGCGACCACTGGTAGGGATAACAACAACAATGGGTGGCAAGGATGTGGATCCTCTGATGACTATCCCTCCTAGGAAGGGATCGGGATGTACGCCAACCATGGGGTTGGACGGGGCAGTAAACAAATTGGGATTGGATCGGTAGGAATATGAATTTGAATCAGAGGTGATGTGGCCTTCTCAAGGTGAGGAGGGTTGTCTAAGAGGGCCTCGACAGTGGCGGTCTAAAGAACCAAACTGAGGGGAGTGTCCCCTAAGTCGGAAGGAAAATCGTGGTGAAGCAATGGTGGCTTATTTTAGTAACTGGTAATGAATTTTGGACCCCATTTTAAATCCAATTCCTATTGGTTCATAGGTAGTCACTCGGCCACCAAGACTTCCTGAAGACAATGCTTTGGTTTTTTCCTTACAAGGGTGTATCTAGTCAATCCGGTGGGGGTCGTTTCCAATTTCGCTTAGAAATTTCTCTCGTTGGCCAGCTACTTTGGGGTTCTTGTGGTAATACTCATAATGAGTTTTAGGGAAAATCACAAGCACTTCCCATAGTTTTTGCGGATGATACTTATGTCCCAAACTGAAAATGCTATTAAGTAAATTTGGTTACTTTTAAGGTTTCGCTCGGGGTCATGAACCGAGTTTGGTTTATTATTTGGTGTGAGTATGTGCACTTTTGTATGAAATTATTACTTTTATTTTCAAATAAGCAATAAGTAAACCACAATGGTTTTCTGCAAGAAACAAGCAAAAGGGATTGTACCAAAGAAAGTATGAAAGGTAAAAGCAAATCAAAACAAGGTGCAAGACAAACAAGGGTTTGAAAATGGGTGACTAATTATGATGCTTGCAAAAAAGTAGTGTGACTACCCCAAATTCATATCCTTCACATCAAACAGGGAGTGTTGGGCTCTCAACAAAGTGGAAACAAGTCCACCAGTTGATCCATAGGTCAAACCCCAAGTGCCAAGTGCCCAACAAGGAGGATGCGAACGTCGTGAGACCCCCAATGATCTCCACTCCTCGTAGCCTCCATATCCACTTTTTTTTATTAAAGGGAACAATAATAAAGTGGGTTCCTATTACTAAACTTACTCAACCCCCCATCGTATCTCAGAAGACCCTGAAGGGTGATGACCGAGTAGAGGAGGAGGGGCTAAATAAGCGTGTTAATTTCCAACTTTTAAAATGCAATACAGAAATGTAAACTACAGAAATCAACTTAGAAACATACAGGTCACATTTAATAGGTCAATAGCTGCGACTAGCTTTCTCAAATAGGCAAAAAAGAGGCGACTGGGCTCAGAGATAGACAGGTCACACTTAACTAGTGAATAGTCATGACGGGGTCGCTCAAAATGGCCAAATAGAGGCGACTGGGTCGCTCAGAAAGAAAAATAGGTGCATTTGTCCCTGGGAGGAAAGTCATGGGTTTTGTCCAAAAAGGCACGACTGGGTCGCAGGTTTCATCCTGAAATATGTGACTTGGGGTGGAACTAGAAAAATTAAAAAATCAAGTCGATGGGGGCAGGTATTGCTGCCATACAGGTTTGAATCGATCATGTGAGGGTCTGATCAGTGATGAATGTGAGCCAAAACAAACTAAACACCTACAAAACAAGAGGATCGAAAAGGATCGACCCAGTATGGTCACCAAAACTGTAGCCAAGTTTTCACCCTAGCCACGTGCAAAATAACCTCTCTTTCGTCTGTGAGATAGGGGGGTATATTTCAATGGAAAAGAGCTAGATACAAATAAAATATTAGTAACACAATAAACAATAAGAAAAATGACTAAACTAAATAAATAAAAATGGGACAAGTATACCTTCTGTTTTTCTTGAAAATGGGCCACTGTGTCCCAACCTGGAATGGCATTGCCTCTCCACAGGCTTGTTAGTATGGAGGGTGCCTCAATGTATAGGATGCGGAGATGGTGGGGCAATGGAATGGTTGGAAAAATTATGGGATTATTTTGAGAGTGATGGCTTCTCAACGTACTCACAAAAATAGAATAATGGTAGAAGGAATAAATGAATCTTGTGATGGAGACATCCACACTATTTTATAAATTTTTCTTGTCCTTTTCTCTCTTTTAGAGTTTTGGACCCTATTTAAGGTTTTAATCCCTATTTAGGGGTTTGATCCATTTTTTTGTTTTTAGCTCTGTTTGGGGTTTTTATCCCCTTTGTGAGATTTTTGGCTCTTTTGTGAGATTTTTATCCCTTTTTGTGGGTATTTTAGGCTCTTTTTGATATTTTTGAGCTTTTTTAGAGAGAATAAGGTTAAACCATAGTTGTGGAGGTCAAAAATGAGGGGAAAAAGGTAGGAAAAAGACATATGTATGTGGTTTAAGCCATGTAGAGCTATTTGAGCATTTTTTTGCGTTAACGGATGGATTCTTTGGTTACAACCAAATTCAGATTAAGAAAGAAGACCAACATTAAACAACTTTCATTTTCCCATGTGGCACATTTTCCTATCAAAAATTTCCTTTTGGTCTTAAAAATGTGGGGCCTAATTTTCAAAGAGCCATGTCATATGATCTTCATGATATTAATAAAATCGTCAAGGTCTATCTCAATGAGTTGACAACTAAATCTAGGAGAAGAGATGAACATTGTGCACATTTATGTGTTGTTTTCCTTCGATGTCGACAATATAACATTAGATTGAATCCACATAAATGAATATTTTGCATGGATCCTAGGATATTACTTGGTTTCATTGTATCCAAGGATGGGATACAGGTAGACCCCCTTAAGGTTGAGGGAATATTGCAGTTACCTTCCCCAAAAACAATTAGATAACTTCAAATCCTACATGGAAAAACAACATTCTTCAGAAGATTTATTGCTAATTATGCTGAAATTTATAAAGGTTTCATGCATATCTTATAACAAGATGCACTATTCATATGGGATGAACAAGCTCAAATATCATTTGAATCAGTGAAACAAGCCCTCATGTCAACCCCAGTGCTTAGTCCCCTGGACTATACAAGATATTTTTCGCTATATTTGGCGAAAACTAAATCCACTTTAGTGATGATTATTTTTGTATTTTTCTTGTCTCTCTATCCCTGGACCTAGGTTCAGTCCCTTCTTCTCAGCACAAAAAATCTCAAGATATTGGCCCGATAGAGTAGAGCTCAACTAGAAGCACCTGCGAAACAGATGTAGTCTCACTCGAGATATTTCTCTTTTATGGGTAACTTCCATAACCAGGTTTCCGCAGTTGTGTGGGAGGGTGTTTCAGTACCTTGGCTATGTGCAAAGGCTTCCAATGAAGGTGGAGGGTGTATTACTTGTATGCATGGTGCTTCAGTAAATAACCTATGATCCAACCTTTCTTTATGCAACTTAAGTAAATAAATAGTAGGCATGCATCATAATATATCCATTAATATAATATGGCCATGATACATTTATCCATTTGTAAACAAATCTACAATCATTCATTCAACACAATAATCACACGTATATCTAAGCTACTTCAACATTTAGACACATACACATAATATCAATTGGAAACCCATCCTGGAAAAAACCATAAGCTACTCTTCATT
Organism: Pseudotsuga menziesii; assembly: GCA_001517045.1. Lineage (NCBI taxonomy): Eukaryota > Viridiplantae > Streptophyta > Pinopsida > Pinales > Pinaceae > Pseudotsuga > Pseudotsuga menziesii. The sequence goes on from LPNX011085719.1 coordinate 294,808, forward strand.
TGGCATGATGAAATAGATGCACCTTTCATCTATGCACAAAGTTGCAGACTCTACTCAAGATGTTATTTTATATCTTTACAGACTTTTCCTCCCTCTCATGCTATTTGATCTTCTCTACTTCTCTTTCTACTCTAATTTTCCCAGTGATCCGTACACAACCTAAATCACCTCAACACTCCTTACTCATATGTGCACTTAGCTGCAAAACCTTTACTCTGTTATCATAAAAAATGGCACTTCTCCTTCCGAGTACTGACATCCAATATGTCGGGACACAAAAGGACAAACTGGATTGAAGTAGCCAAAACATTATAGATGGGCATGAATATTGATACATCATCTCCTGACCAGCTGAATATATTTTTATTCATACATTAGGGTTGCACATGCGACTATTTGCGTAGCAACCCGCATGTCACACATGAGTATGTGCATTGCAACTCACCTATACATTGAACATGTGGGTTTCGTTAAAGCAAGGAGAATGTCATACATGACTTTCCTATATCAATACTCAAATGTACCTTAATTCAAAGTAAAAAATATAAATCACGATTATTCGAGATTAGTTGAACCGCTAATCATAACTATCCCAACTATCTAGACCATACTAACACCTTCGAAACCTCTCTTTTACCTCATGTATAAATAGAGGGTGTTTTTGCTAGAAATTGTTCCTAGACTACCACAAGAAAAAGTTAACACAATCTCAAAAAGAAAATAGAATGAAAGTGGTTTTTTAATGGTTTTGGTTTAAAACGTCATCAACAAGGAGGTAAAACATAAACAAGCTAATACAGAACTAAATCATGCACAATTTTAATAATCTAAGGATCAAACACATCTCAATAATCCATAAACATTACACATGAAATACTGATTCCACCCATAAGATATAAGCATTTGCATGAATAAAACCTTTAAAAAATAAATGAAATTGTATATTGAGTAATCAACCAGATCAGAAATGAAAACAACATGATAGGTAAAAAGGCTTATCAGTTTGTATATAATCAATAACAAGCATCGACTAACATAAGAGTTATAAGTACTAGCTTGAGATATCGCAGCTTAAAAGCCTCTCCTTTAGTTAGAATTCGAACCCTACCTCTATCTCCTTTCCTACTTTTATCCTTTTTTCATAAAAAATAGTTACATAACTAACTAAACTAACTTTTAGGTCAGGATTTAGAACAGTTACAAAGATCATTGTCTTTTCAAAAATAAGCTATTAACTATTACAAAAATAAACTGACACCTGTCACTAGTAGTCTTCAAATGTTTTTGGCTTCCTTAGCTAATAATGCAATCCCTTTAAGGCATGTGATTGCTTTTTAGTTCTCTGTTGCTCTTCTTCCAAATCTTCAATCTTTTTTGACAGTCTCTCATTTTGCTAGGTCAAATTTTGAATTTTTTGGTTCAATTCCTCAAACTGGCTTTGAGTCTGTCTCTTTCTCTTTGAAGCTTCCTTTGAAACAACAATTAATTCCTGGTAGTGTGTGTTTATGTAATCAATATCCCCCCTTAGTTTCCTATTAGCCATAACCAATCCCTCATTGGTCTAACTTAGATAATCAATCTAGTATTTACATTGCTTCACAGTCTTGTTTAAGTTATCTACTTCTGAATCTATGCTCATTCCTTCCTGCAATGTAGAAGCTTTTTTTGACAGTCATGGGATATTCATTTTCCTGAAAATTAGGTCATCATATTCCTCATTCTTTATTGCTTCCTTTTTAACAATAACTTTTGGAGACCGAACTCTTTCAGGGATGAAATCTTTAGACTATTCTACAATCTTATCTCTTCCTATAGATGGCTCCAAAATCACTGAATGCTCCTTCTAAATATGAGCTGGCTAAGAACCGATTCTTTCTTCTTCTTCCATGTCTTCTTGAGATGAAGAATATTCAATCACAGTGATTTTCTCCTTCATTAATCTAGGGTTTAAAATCTTCTTCATGTTAAGTCTCAGTTTTTTTTGCTCTTGTTTTTTGTCTCCACCTTGCTTCTGTTTCTCCTAACATTACAAATGATTTTCCCTAAAACTTTACATTTGAGAATTGCACACCATCAAATTTCAATCCTGTTACAATAGACTTTCCCTTAAACCTTTCACTTGAAATTTGCATATTATCATCCTTCAGCTTAACTAGAACATGAACCTCTATTATGTCTTCTTGTACATCTGTGAAACTTTGATTTCTTTCCAATCAAATTCTCCCATCTTCCTGATCTATAAAAAATATCTGGTTCTCTTCTTCATCTGTAGAAACTCTTTGGTTCTCTTCTGCATTCTTTGAAACATGTTCTTGAATACCATGAAACACTTCTCTTACCTCTTCACATATAGGCTCTTCGAATTCTTTAGTTGAACATTCCTCATGAACATTGTCTTTTACCAGTTCATTAATAACTTATTTATTTAACATTTTCACCAGGCTATACTTCTTGTTCATCTGCTTCTTTTTGGGTTCCTCTTTTTCATTATGAAAACCTGACAAAAATAAAAAATAATCCCAAGTTTTTTTCTTCTTCTGAAGGACAGTGCAAACTTATCAACTTTATTAGCCCATGATGAAAAATAGATTGTTGTGTATGATCCCTATGCCCTTTTATCTTGTTTGACATATTTTGTAGGATTTTCAAAAAGAAAAAGGGTAGATTCATCCTGGAATGTTGATTTAAATGTTGCAGGAATCTGATATGATATTTGAATACCATAGCGAATCTTCCCTCACATGTGATGTAGCTTTGTAAAATTCTAATGGCCTCTCTCCACTCTGGTTTAAACTTATCTAATTGTACACCCTTCCGCCAATCTAGCGTTTTGACCTCTGGCAATAGGAAATATTTTGAATTGAAAGTAAAAGGTATTTTATTGAACCAGAACTCTCCATCATCTATTATGTCTGTGGCTTATGCTAGCAATTCTCTTGTCAATTCAAATTTAAGGGTGTCAAATGAAACTGTGTTTTTATCAAGACCCTGAGAAAACCCTTATGACACTTATGGGTTAAAGCCATCAATTATTTGAAATAAATCAAAGCATCCAACTTTTTGAAACATCACTGCACAATTAGGAAAACTTTTGGCCCAGCTTGTATCAGTGGCTTCAGCTCTGTTTGTTTTACCATGTTTCTTCATTTTCTGCACTATAAACCTAGACTGTATATTTCTTTAAACAAGTTCAAAAATATTCAAAATGGTTCTCTGCAATGATGAAATTAGCAGCCAAGTAAATTCATAACAAACATGTTTACGATTTTTCAATAATCCAACAAAACCAACGCCGTATCAATGCAGAACTGGTTACACAGCTATCATGATGATGAACTGAACTCTTGAATATGTGCCATTATATCTTCGATAAGTGTTCAAAATCCTTCAATACTTTACTCTACGACCGCCACGATTTCAAACTACCTCCTTCAATAATTTGACCAAATGATAACCTGACAGATATTCCCACGATCCTTCTAGATTCTCATACACCTATCATAATCATCACTGGGTTTTGAATATACACTTATCATAAGTGTCCACAAACTTGCACCAATTTTGATTTCAAATAGCCACGATTCTCCTCAACAATCTTTGCTTCCTCCCCCGCCACGATTTCCAACCGCCTCCTTCAATAATTTAACCAAATGATAACCTGACAGGTATGCCCACGATCCTTGCAACTTCTCATACACCTATCATAATCATCACTGGGCTTTGAATATGCACTTATCATAAGTGTCTAAAAACTTCCATCGATTTCGATTTCAAACAACCACGATTCTCCTTAACAATCTTTGCCTCCTCTCATGCACTTGTCATAATTATCACTAAGCTTTAAACCTTATAATTCTGTCCTCACAGGTGTTAAATGACTCCCACTACTTTCCATTACAAAGAATTACCATTATTTTCCATAATTTCATAGGTTCGAGATTCTTGTAGCGCTTTAGTTCACTGACTTTCCACTTTGCACTACATGAATCTACCTTGTGCATATTTTTAACAAATAACTCCAAAACAAAAGGCTAGGTCATAAAGCTAAACTTGGAATAAACTTTATCATAAGATTTTCAAAATTTTTAAAGATATGTACACCTAATAATCCCATATAAACTATAGAACCAATCAAATGAGATAAATCAAAATGAAAATAAACATGAAATCAAACAAAAATGTGCTTATTACCAAAAATCCTCAAAACCAACTTAAAATATAAAGTCATAGTAAATCAATGCTTGAAAAATAAGACAAATAAACCAAGAACAACAAATAGTTATAACATCTGGCTCCTGATGTAGGATGAAATCCTCCTTGTGATGTTTCAAGAACCTGTAGATCAGTGCCTTCTGCTCACTTAGCTAAACCTGTCTATTACTATACAAAAATTCCATTGGGTTATGGAGTCTTTATTCAATATCACTCACACTGGTATATACAATGACTGACAAGTCTCTTACCTTCAATATCTATAGAAGTGCTTGAGGAATTATCCATTCACTAGATTGGACAATTCTTCACCTTCCAAAGTCTGTAATATGAAGGTATTGTTCTCCAAAAGTTTAGAAATCATGAAAGGACCAAACCACAAATTGTCAAATTTACCATGTTTACCTTTTTTTACTTTCTAGCATCCCACCTTAAAACCATGTCTCCACAAGAAAATGTATTTTCCTTAATATTCCCGTCAAATGTTTCCTTGATTTTCTTTCTATACATTTGACCTTTTTCTTCTATAGCTTCACGTTCTTGTTGTAATTCAATCAGTGAAAAAATTCTCCTTTGAATATCATTAGGTTCCTCCAAACTATCTTGAAAGAATTTCATTATTGGAATACCTAACTGAACTGGAAATACAGCATTAGTGCCATATACTAACTGAAAAGGAGAAGAACCAATTGCCTTCTTAGTAGTTATCCTATCTTCCCAAAGTGCATATTTCAACATTGAATCCCATGACCTTTTATTTTGACTTAACAGTTTTCTAATGCTCTGAATACTGTTCTTATTGGTTGATTCTGCCAACCCATTACCTTGAGGGTGATAAAGTGTAGAATGCTTCAGAACAATTCCATTTTGTTCACAGAAGGTAACCATAGCTTTAGATTTGAAGGATTTAGCATTATCAGTTAGCAATTTCTTAGGGCACCCAAATCTACTTAAAATATTCTCCTGGATAAAATTGATTATCACCTTATCAGTTGCATTCCTTGTAGGAATGGCCTCCACCCATTTTGCGAAAAAATCAGTGGTTGTAAGTATCCATCTATGTTGACCAGAAGAAGAAGGATTTATTTCACCAATAAAATCTAAGCGCCACAGCTGAAAAGGAGCATTAACTGCAATGGGATTCAATGGTAAGGACACAATTTTTTGTTTACCAGCAAACTTTTGACATGGAACACAAGCTCTAACCTGTTGATATACATCAAAAACAGAGAAGACCAATAGTATCTAGACCTCAATATTTTATAAGCAGTATCCTTTCAGTATGTATGACCTCCACAAGCACCCTCATGTGATTCTGAAATGACTTCCTCAATCTCTGTCTTGTCTAAACATCTGAGCAATACTCCTCCTGGCTCCTTCCAAAGTAACTGCTGATCTATTAAACAATATTTAGTGCCCTTCAATTTCAGTGATCTAACTGCTTTTTTGTCTAAATGTTCAAGACACTGCAAATACAATAATAAATGAACAATGTTAGCATACCATACTGATTTTTCATACATGTCCATAATCTACTCTTTGTCTTGCTCTTCTTGCAATTCTTCTTATACTGATTATTCTTCCATCAAATGAAGATCAAGAGCTTCACAATTTGAGTCAGCCAACAATTTTGCTAAACCATGTCCTTTCACTAGCTTAGTAGGATTTATTTCTACCTCATACTCCATAATATTTGCAATCCACTTTCCCCTCTTTCCTTCAGAGTCTGACTGAGTTAAAATGTCTTTTACAACAGCATTAGGAACATAGGAAATTATATTTGAATGTAAAATATAAATTCTGAAAAATTTCAATGCCTTTACCAGTGAATATGCTTGCTTTTCCAAGGTACTATACTTCAATTCTAAATCCCTGAGAGTCTTACTAAAGAAAGCAATAGGCAGCTCCAATCCTTCTGCATTCTTCTATAACAAAACAACAGCTATTGTATCCTGTGATGCAAAAGAAAAAGTCATAAAATATTTTGAAAATTTTGGACTCACCAACACAAGTGCTTCTATAAGGGCCTGCTTTATCTTCTCAAATGAGGTCCTGACATCTACTATCTATTACCACCTAAGTTGTACTTAGTGTTTTTTATCAAGTGAGCCCGGTGAACTGGACAGGGCTAACTTGTTCAGACTTCAAAAAGACCTTTGGAAGTACTTCTGGGAAGTGCTTGTTGTACTATATCACATGTTCATACCCCATGAGGGAATTGTAATAAATGCTCTAGCATGATAGTGTCTGTAAAAGACTCGGTCTCTTAGACTTTATTTGTCAATCCGATCAGCCTAGGGTGTTTTTTCCCTTCGTTATTATTGGTTGTTGAACAAACGACTGATAATTTCTAAGTTTTTCACTCCATACCCCCAAAGTTGGGGTGGTTGGCTTGGAATTTAGGCCTATTGAGGTTATTAGAGTCTATGTGTCAATGTATAAACATGCTAGACATCATTTTTGAGTCATAT
>LPNX011085719.1:301582-311760 GCA_001517045.1 Pseudotsuga menziesii
AGGAATTTCATCCTGCCTCTCTCCTCAACACTTTTTTGGCTCAACTGGATGATTTTTGGTGGATTCTTCAGTCAACAGGTTGAGCTGTCAGTCAGATCAGCCCCCCGATTGACAGTTGCACTCAGTGAGACTCAGATCTGGCTCAGCTAGACACAGATCAGGCATTGATGGACTCTCCATTAGTTGATTTCACTTGATTCCATGAGTAATTGTGCCCCCCTGGGCTAGATGGCCTGTAAATTGTATATATCCAGGCACAGCCTCCTCTTCCAAGCTAGTTAGAGATGGACTGAAGGGATTGCCATTGTAACTCTGTATTTGATCATTATTTGTGAATAAAGAAGCTTTGGAGGCTATACTGTGTAGTGCTTTTGATTGTGTGGATGCTCAGTGTTATGCTGCTGATGTGGTAGCTGCAACTTCTTACCAAATTCTGTGCTGTTTCTGTGATCTGGCTTCAAGGATTTGGCTGAATCTAGTAAGGGTATAAACTAGGAAAGCTAGTTTGTTTAATCTTGTTTATCCATATGATGTATGCTCAAAAATATTAGTTATATGCTTAAATAAGGTTATTTCTGCATAATCTCTCATTTTTGTTGCTTTATACATCCATATCCAGATCTCACGAGGTTTGTGCAAGCTTGTGTTATTTAGTTGCAGGTTCCCGATTGGATGAGGTTGTGGATCTAGATTGAATCCTTTCCTATCCAATAATATCAATACTATATCCCTCAGCACTCCATGAAAGGACCTCCTTCCAGCTTGCTTCATTCAAGCAACTATCCGACCTTCTCTCCTCTTCTTCTCATTTCTACAAAAAACAACACTTTACCCGGTTACCTTTTCAGTTCATAGCTGTGATTTTATTTGGATCTGTTTCATCAAAGTAAAGTATACATAGATCTAATATTTCATAGCTCATATCCTATATCTTGCACTTAAAAAAGTATCATAAGCATCCCAGATCTAGTTGTAGGGAAATTGTCCTTTTTTGCATGAATTTGAAAGAAAACTTGTAGATCACATGCATTAGATTTCCTTTCGCTGTTATAAATTTTAATATTCTGCAATATCAGTGAAATTTAATTGGCTGCACAAACAACAATCCAAGATCCCAAGGAAAGCTTTCTTTCCTTGGTTCCTTTTCCGTCGGTTTAGCTAGTTTAATTTCATTATTTTTTGAGATAAAGTAGGCTGACCCAAAGGTACTCTAAAAGTGATTTTGGGAATTTTTTATTCTAACATGCTTGCTTTCCTTTAGCAGGTTTTACAAATAAGAATGGAAGCTGCTGTCCAAAGTGGCTTTTGGAGCGCTCAAATCCCCCCAGGGGTCTCCCTTTTGTCACAAAATTCTTAAATTTTTTGTATAACCATAAGATCTTGGTTTCAGCCTATATAAGGACCAAGAAAGCACTGATTTATTAGTGCTTTGATATTGTAACCACTGCAATAAAATCATTCTTTGAATAGGCTCTTTCGAGCCCATTCCCCATCCCCCCTGTGGGGATTCGTGTCGGTGCCATTTTCGTCATTTTCTGCTTATTTATTTTTCACTAGAATTGATTTGATTTACAGGGTAGTATACTTGATCTTGTTGTTAATTCCATACTCCATATCTTACATTTCAAAGTAATCATAATACTTACCCCACGATTTCCCGAGTGACCCGCAAGGGGAAAGAGATTCGTGGTAGGATTAATCAGAAAACCAGATTTGTGTAGTTGTGTCACGTCCCCATGCCTCTAACCGGCAAGGAGGATGTGACTACAAGCTTCAAACGCATGAGATAAGAGCCCAATGAACAAATGCATACACAAAATGGTTCAAACAGAATGCTGAAGGAAACTGCGTTGAAGTAAAAACATGCACTTGTGCAATCATCTATCAGACACAGTTGAAACATCATACATTCAAACAAGCATTCATCATACATAGTGGAAATCAACAGCATTCAGTCATGGATGCATTCAACATGTTCATCATTTCATTAATAGAAATTAAGGTTGCAGAAGTAAAATGAACAAGATTACTTATCTTATAGAAACTCCTTCCACAACTAGCTACGTCGCTGCAACGTTCCACCCAACTGTATGCCAGTGTGCTCCTTAATCTCTCAGCAGCACTGCCACCCCCGAGCTGGGCATTATTCTCCAAGGAATAAGGGAACAAAAGGCTTACACATAGCCAAGAATATACAAACACAGCCAAGCCAACACAGTTGGGTTTATCAGGCCATTAAGGAGCTGGAGAAGGCAAATTGCTAAGCTGGTGAGCTCATTATAGAGCCAAGAAAACCTACACCAGAACTAGCCTGACCTCTAAGACACCCAAACACACCCAACACAAGGAATCAATTCCTTCTCTGCTACACAGTCCCTCAGGCCCTGCATTCCCTTCCAGTGCTATTCAGGGGTGACGGAGAAGAAGGCCAGCCCTCTAGCTCTGTCTATGTGGTTTCCAGCCACTAGTTTTATCAAGCAAATCTAGCCAACATCCCTGCTCCTCTCACAGTCCGAAGACCAACCATTGCACTCAGGCAATTAATTTAGCTGTCACAGCTTAAACAGGGAAAAGAGTCCCCAGCGAATTACACAGTCCCAAACACAACATCAAACACAATTCCAACAGGGGGAAAAACACCACAGCTCCAAAACGCATCAGCATACATATTACCAATGACGTGGGGAACAACGACCCATTTTGCACAACCAATGCTGCTGGGAAAAACGTACGCAGACCACAATGGGGACAAATTTACAGTCTCACGACCGGTGCGTGAACAACCACAATGTAGAACCCACGAATCAGCTTGTGAGTAAAGGATACGACCACACTATTCACAAATCTGCAGAAGAAAACCACGAGGGTAAAGCCAGGAAAATTCCTATGCGTGAAAACCATGAGCAGACAAATGGGAAGTGCGTGAAGGTGAACAGCTACCAAGAGGACGCGAAATTGCAGTGCGTGGGTGTTTAGCAACTCGTGGATAGGAAGAAGTGTCTACGTGAGGGGATGAACAGCAAAATCGTGGGTAGAGTGTGTGTGTGGGTGAGGACTGACAGTCCTGCCACCCCACTCCCCAAAAAAATTAACTGCCTCATCCACCAGCAGTCTTTCTTAATGAAATTGGTTGGGATAAAACAACGAGAGGTGACACATGGATTTTTACCCCATTGGCCAAGGTTTGACAAATTCCCCCACATCCTTATCCTTGTGAAAATCATGCCCCTTTCGATTTAGTTGCCGCGATCGTAGCTGGTCGGGTTCATTTAATTACTTATAGATGCATATTTACATGATGACCAACATAATATATGCCGCATGTCCCGATATACCATCGGTGACAAAATTAAATCCAAGACATAGCATAATCGATCAATGGTGGGGCCTTGGCCTTTAGCTCCACACCATGATCATTTACAATATATACATCATCATATACATCTAATGCAATGGGGTCAAAACCGGGGCATTACATTCCCCTCCCCCTTCAATAGCACTGTCCTCAGTGCTTACAAAATTGAACAAAATGCTACACTAGTATCGCCTCAGTGTTCCACAGAATTGAACAAAAATGGATGTGCCAATCGCATGGCATCCTCTAGCTCCCAAGTAGCCTCTTCATGTTCGAAGTGCTCCCATTGCACCTTTACCTGACCTATGCCTCGGTTCCGGAGCATTGTGACCTTCATGTCGAGGATGCGCATTGGCTCGATTCGGAACTCTCCCTCAAGTTCCACCTGAATCACATCCTAATTTATCACATGGTTAGGATCATGTACATATCTCTTAAGCAAAGAAACATGAAAAACATTATGAGCTCTAGTGCTAGCAGGCAATGCAAGTCTATATGCAACTGGCCCTATCCTTTCAAGCACTTCAAACGGCCCACAATATCTTGGTGACAACTTGGCACAACTTCCAAGCTTCAAGGAACTCTTCCTTGCCCTCACTCTGAGGTAAACATGATTCCCAACACTAAACTCCCTATTCACCCTATGCTTATCTGCATAGCTTTTCTATCTGTCCTGTGCTACTTTTAGCTTCTGCCTGATCTTTACAACCTCTTGCTCCATTTCCTTGAGCAATTCTGGTCCAAGCAAAATCCTGTTCACTGGATTATCCCAAGTCACTGGTGTCCTACACCTTCTTCCATACAAAGCTTCGTACGGACTCATCCCCAAGGATGCCTGATGTCCATTGTTATAAGCAAAATCTACCAAGTGCAAGTAATCTTCCCACTTGGTTGGTTTGTCCATTACATACACGCAAAGCATGTCTTCAAGTACCTGATTAACTCTTTCTGTCTGACCATCTGTCTGAGGATGGTATGTAGTACTGAATTTTAGCTTTGTACCCAAATCTACAAACAACCCCTTCCAAAAGTTGGAAGTGAACTTGACATCCCCGTCAGAGACTATTGCCTTCAGCAATCCATGCAATTCGAATATCTCCCTCATGAATATCTTTGCAATGTCACCAGTCTCATATGTAGACTTAACCGGTATAAAATGTGCTGCCTTTGTCAACTTGTCTACCACAACCATGATGGAATCATGTTGTCTCCAAGTCATCGGCAATCCCGTAATAAAATCCATGGAAATAACTTCCCATTTCCATTCTGGAACTGGCAAGGGATGCAACAAACCTGCTGGATGTTGATTCTCAACCTTTACCTGTTGACATTTCATACATCTTGAAATGTACTCAGCCATATCCCTTTTCATTCTTGGCCAAAAGTACTGCTTTCTAGCTGTAGCGATTGTTTTTTGATATCCTGGGTGACCAAAATATGGAGCTTGATGGATTTCATCCATAACAACTCTCCTCAAATCTGCTACATCTGGAATATAAATTCTACCTTTATAAGTGAGAAGTCCATCTTCTTCCAATTTATATCCCTCATACCCCTTCTTGAGACTTTGCTGTTGCAATTTTTCTTTTACTTGCTCATACAATTCATCTCCAGCAACATGATTGGTAATCTGCTGCCTCAAATCTTATTGGCAAATACTAAGAGATGCCACATGCATTTCTTGCACTTTCCTGTTGAGTGCATCAGCTACCTTATTCTCTTTTCCCTTTATGTGCTTGATCTCAAAATCAAACTCACATAAAAATTCCAGCCATCTTGCTTGCCTAGCATTAAGAGTAGGCTGATCAAACAAATACTTTAAACCACAATGGTCTGTTCTGAGCTCAAATCTCCTGCCCATCAAGTAATGTCTCCACATCTTGAGAGCATGTACTATGGCTGCAAGCTCTATGTCATGAGTGGCATAGTTCATCTCATGCTCCTTTAGCTTTCTTGACTCATAACATATCACGTGGTTTTCCTACATAAGGACTCCTCCAAGCCCTTGTCCGTATGCATCGGTACACACCACAAAATCTTTCTCTGGATCGGCAACTTTCAATACTGGTGCACTAGTGAGAATATTCTTCAATCTCTGGAAGCTTTCTTCACACCTCGAGGTCCATTCAAACTTTATTGCCTTCTTTTTCAAAGAAGTGATAGCATGTGCAACTTTGGAGAATCCCTCAATGAATCTCCTATAGTATCCTGCGAGTCCCATGAAAGATCTCACATCTGTCACATTTCTTGGAGTAGGCCAATTCATAATGGCTTCAATATTTTTCGGGTCCACAGATATACCCTCCTTTGAGATAATGTGACCCAAATACTGAATTCTATCTCTATAGAAGTCACACTTGCTTAGTTTCTCATACAATTGATGCTCCCTAAGAAATTGCAATGCCAATCTCAAATGCTCTTCATGCTCTTCCTCATTCTTAGAATAAACAAGAATGTCATCAAGGAAAACAAGAACAAACTTGTCCAAATACCTGCTGAAGACGCTATTCATAAGGCACATAAATGTAGCTGGTGCATTTGTGAGACCAAATGGTACCACTACAAACTCATAATGCCCATACCTCGTCCTAAAGGCTGTCTTATGAATGTCTTCATCCTTGATTCTCACCTGATGGTAACCAGACCTCAAGTCAATCTTAGAAAATACCTTTGCTCCTCTCATTTGATCAAAGAGGTCATCGATCCTAGGCAAAGGATACTTATTTTTCACAGTAACCTTGTTCAACTGTCTATAATCAATACATAACCTAAGGGTACCATCTTTCTTCTTTACAAACAGAACTGGTGCTCCCCAAGGAGACACACTCGGCTGGATATACTTCTTTTCCAACAATTCCCACAGTTGCATCTTCAACTCTAGCATCTCCAGTGTACTCATCCTGTAGGGTGCCTTGGACACTGGTGCCGCTCCTGGCACAAGTTCAATTGTAAAGTTGATGTCTCTCTTTGGAGGAAGCCCTAGAATCTCATCAGGAAACACATCCCTGAATTCTTGTAACACCTGATAGTCCTCCAACCTTGGAGTTTCATCTCTCGTTTCCTCCAAAATCTAAGCTGCATACAACTGGCAACCTTTCCTACAGAACTTCTTTAACTACATTGCTGAAACCTGCCTTACTGAAATCACCTTTGGAATACCTTGCACAACCACGAGGTTCCCTTCTTCATTCATGCATTCAAAATTCTTATTGTAACAATCAATCTTCACCCTATGAGCTTCTAACCAATCCATTCCAATGAGAACATCATAGGAACCAAGCGGTAGAACATTCAGATCTACACAAGTGACCAATCCATTCATGACCAATGGACATTTCTCTACCACTTCACTGACCTTTCTCTTAGTTCTAGTGGCTAGCTGGACTAACCAATACTTCCTATGCTTTACTTTCTTAAAAGCACAAATCTCTACTACTCTAGGAGTACTGTAACTGTGCGTAGAACCAGGGTCAATCAAAATAGAAATAGATTGTTCAACAATCTTACCTGCTACTTCAACTACAACTGACTGGTGATCTACCTGGCCATCCTCCAGTGCTGCATAAATCCTAGGGACTTCCCTTGCTACTTGACCCACTGTTTCTGCTTCTTGAACATTATAAGCTAGCCTTGCACTCTCATTCTCGAGTGGACAATTCTTGCGCATGTGGGGTCCACCACATTTCCAACATTGAAGTGGTCCTCGGTTCTGTTGTGGATCCTTAGGCTTTTCTCCTATCACTCCAACTGGCTTACTCGCAACTTGAGATGGTTGCTTCTGCTGATTCCTGAGGTTAGAAGGTTTGAAACTTTCTTTCTTTGGTCAAACTTCTCGTTCTTCTTGTCCTTCCATGCTTTATGGTAATCTGGCTTACCTTTTCCTTGCTCATAGCAATACTTAGCTTTCCTTATTGCTTCTTCAAGAGTTTGAGGTTCATAAAACTCAATTCTATCTTTGTAAGACTGAGGTAATCCACTCAGAAAATGATGGACCTTCACTTTTTCATCTCTAATGTACTAGACATACCTCAACAACTCCAGAAACTTATTTGCATATTCTTCCATTGTCTGTTGTCCCAATCTCAGCTCATGGAACTCCTTAATCTTGTCATCATAATACCTATCAGAAAGGTGTTTCTACTTGAAATACTTCTTGAACTGTTTCCACTTAAGTTTCCTTTCGCTGATCCTCTTTACTTGCTTGAAGTGTTCCCACCAAATGGATGCCCTTCCATTCAGATTGAATATGGAAACTCTTGCCTTGATGTTTCCTGAATAGTCATGCACTTGAAAGTATTTCTTTATCCCAAGAAGCCAAGCTTCAGCCTCTTGTCCAGTCTTTATCTCACCATCAAATGTAGGAGGTTTAGATTTCTTAAATCCATCTCGAGAGTGATCCCTATGGTGTCTCTTTCTTTTTCTTTTATGAGAATAAGAGCCCGAATCCCCGCTGGATTCTTCAGAATCAGATGATCCACTAGAAGTCCTTCTCCTTCTCCTAGTGCTGCTCTTACTACCCTCTGGTCTTGTTTGTTAGGAACCCATGTCAATCCTTCTCTTTACCATGTTAGTATATTGTTGTTGGACGCATATGCTTTGTAAGTCATCCCATAGTAATTGTTGATCCATAGTTTGTGTTATTGTTGTTGGGCGCATATGCTTTGTAAGCCGCATGTAGTATTTGTTGATCCATAGTTTATATTGGCCCATGGTTTTGACCCATAGTATTGGCGCTATAGTATTTGTTGATCCATAGTTTATATTGGCCCATGGTTTTGACCCATAGTATTGGCGCTATAGTATTTGTTGATCCATAGTTTATATTGGCCCATGGTTTTGACCCATAGTATTGGCGCCTATTTTTAGTATATAAGTGTGTATTGAGGCCAACAAAGGCACGGTGAAGTTATTTTGTATTGAGCTTGCTCAAAGGAGGTTGCCCCCTCAAAGTGGCCTGCGATTAATATAAAAGTGATTTTGAGTTCTGCTGCTATATCATGTATTTTGATTAATTATTTGTTGCAGGATCCTCACATCTGGTATCAGAGCACTTTCTTGGGCTCGTTGGGTGAAATTTCTGCCCGAATTTTTTTTCGCTTCTGTTGCAGGTTCGGATCTGGGAATCATCCCTATCCGCTTAACTGTGGGAAGTACTTGGGAATAAGCCCTAAAAATCATTGTGAGGAGTACCACAAGAACCCCGAGGTAGCTGGCCCATTGAGAGGACCTGCAAGCGAAAAGGGCAATGACCCCTACCTGATTGACTAGTTCCCATCCGTGAGGTAAACCAAGAGCTATCATTTGTGGCCAAGCGGTTATCAGTTTTACCTGAGCTGTGGAGTGAGGGGTACTGCTCCAATACGCAAGCCATCAGACATCATTGGTGGCTGAGTGATTCCCTTGAACCGATAGGAAGCCTCACATACTTGGGGTCCATATCTATTTTCAGTTGCACAATCGCAGATTTCCTCTGTCTAGAACTGTTGCCGGTCAGTTCCGCGCCATTGCAGATCCATTTGTTGCCGATCACCTCCGCGCCATTGCAAATTCCATTGTTTTCGATCACTTTCATGCCGTTGCAGATCCCTTCCTGAAGAAAAAAAAATCATTTTGGCCATATCTCCTTGGTTTCAACTCTGTTTTCCTTGAAACTTCACTGACACCTCAGCAATTCCATTCTGCATATTTCATTCCTGAAGACCCTATCCCAAATTCCACTTCCCAAGACCTGAAATCCCACATTTGTCTATTTTTAGGGTTTGCCATAACTCCTTCGATTTTCACCAAAACGCCTTCAAATTTTTCCACCGTATTCCTTTCCTCATTCTGCTTCTTTGTCCCTCTCTACCAAATTTTCTCATTCTTTCACTCCACTCCTAAAATCCCCATTTTTTGCTTCCCTGTCCTTTTGACAGTGTCCAAAACTTATTCAAACCCAAATTACCCTTCCGATTTTTTCCCAAATCCATATTTTCCTCTACTGAAACAGTTTATGTTTTTGTTTTTCTACCCACTCCACCCCCCCCCAACCAAAAAAAGAAAATATAAAAAAATAAAAACTCTTGGTTATGGTTGTCACCCACACAGGAGCAAAAGCCATGGAGGAAGCACTTGCAGCCATTCAAGCCAAACTCTAGGAACTGGATGAAAAATTTCTCGGTCTCCCTCTTGAGCATTCAGCTATGAACACCAGACAATAGTACGAGTCTTCATCAGACAATGGGTTCTCTTCTTCCAGCAATTTTCACCGTCCGAAGCTATATTTTCCTCGCTTCAATGGTACTAATCCGACTGGATGGATCTATCGTGTAGAACAGTATTTTAGTCTTCATAATAATTTTGATGTCAACAAAGTTCCACTTGCCTCCTTTCATTTGGAACATGAAGCTCTTCAATGGTATCGTTGGTACATCAAGGCTCGTGAAGAGCCAAAATGGCCTAATTTTTGCCAGCTCCTTTTGCAACGATTTGGTCCTAGTGCATTTGATGACTTCACAGGAGCTCTCACTAAACTTCGCCAAACTGGTACTGTGAAAGAGTATCAAACTGAATTTGAGAAACTAGCTAATAACACTGAAGGATTACCTGATGACTTCTACCGGATTTGTTTTATCAGTGGTCTAAAGGATGCAATTCGCTCTGAGGTCAAAATGTTCAGTCCCAACACAATGATGGAAGCCCTATGGTTGGCTAAGTTGGCAGAAGACAAGATGGCAGCCCAACTGCGCTCCAAATCCTCTTTTGTTCCCTTCCAAAATATGGGTTCTCAACGACCTCCCATTCCGCCAGCTCCTCGCTCACCTCCAATCAAGCATTTGTCTGA
>LPNX011085719.1:319698-341713 GCA_001517045.1 Pseudotsuga menziesii
TGGCAACACTATCCATTTCACCTCTTGATATTTCCTTAACATAGTTGTTATCTGCTTTATATTTTCAGCCAAATTTGGTATAAACCATCTCAGAAAATTAATCTTCCTGTTTGTGCCAGAAATTGTTCTTATACTACCAGAAGAACAAACCAACACAATCTCAAAAGTAAAATTAAATAAAATAGGTTTTAGGGTTTTAGAAACTTCATCAGCAAGGAGGAAATAAACATCCACAAGCTAATACAGAACTAAATCATGCAAATTGGATAAACTGGGGATCAAACACATCCCAATAAGCCATAAACATTACACATGAAATACTAATTCCACCCACAGGCTACAAGCATTTACATGAATAAAACTTTAAACAATAAATGAAATTGTATACTGAGTAATCAAACAGATTAGAAATGAAAAAGCATGATAGGTAAAAGGCCTTATCAGTTTATATATAATCAATAACAATCATCCACTTACATAAGAATTATAAGTGCTAGCTTGAGAAATCAAAGCTCCAAAAGCCTCTCCTTGAGTGAAAAATCCCCCTCCAAAACTGTATGTTTGTCTTCCTTTTATCATTACAAAAGTAAAGTAGTTCCATAACTACCTTCTAGGTCGAAATTTGAAACAGTTACATCAATTAGTTACATGATAACTCAAAATCTTTAAAGATAATTAACCCAAAAATAGCAAATTGGATTTGGGGAAATTTGATTAATTTCTGAAAATTTGGGTCTCAAAGACTCCTTCATATCTCTCGATCCCGAACACCTGTGTAAAACATGAGAGAGGTTTTTGTAAATGAGTATGTTATGAACAAAAACCTCTCTTTATTTTTCAAAATTACTCTTCAATTGATCGGAATATGTTCTGAAATTGTTTGACTAAAACAGGAAATTATTAAATAATTCAAACCCTAAAAATAGGCCACAAAGATGAATTCGAATCTCTCAAACGATAATAGGTGTTGCAAAATTGAGAGACATTTTTGTGAATGAGTCTGTTGTGGACAAAAATTTCTTTTGGTTTTCCTGAATTCATTTCCATCTCTGCGTAATCTACTCCCAATGACAATGACAAAAATAGGAAAAACAGAGCTGCTACAGGAATCTCCTCAAGAAAATATTTGACAAAGGACTGAAAAATGAGAGTTAGATTATAAATCAAAACTTGGAATAAACTTTTATTATAAGTTTTTGAAATCTTAAAGATGTACATATTAACTAATAAGCCCAAAACACAAACTTTAAAACTAAAATAATGAAATGATTCAACCATTAAAAGCATTAAATCCAACCAAAATTATTGATTGTCAAAAATTCTTAAAATCAACATAAAATATAAAATCATTTTAAACCAACGGTTTAAAATTAAGACAAAAGGAACAGATAAACTAAGAACAAGATATAGTTACAACATCTGGCTCTTGTTGCAGGATGAAGTCCTCCTTGTGAGGCTTCAAGAACCTGTAGACCTTGTGCCTTATTCATTGGGTGATGGAGTCATTTACCAAGTCTCTTCAACTTTCTCAAACTCTGAACACATACCTGTGAAATGACAAAATACTGCTACAAACCAGCATACTAAAAAGAATCTAAATGCTCATATAACGAGCTTATTCTGCTATTTACTCCTACTTCTAATCGGAGGAAACAACCCAATCAAGTGTAATCATACTTCCAGTGAAGCCAAGAAAATATTTGACTGAGAATCATAATTCCATGCATGCTACTGTTTGAGAAAACCCACAAAAGATGTGATAAATCCAATAAAGAGTATGTAGGAAGCTAATACTTATGATTGGAAATAAGAAGTATGCCAAAAGCTGGAGCATTAGAAACCTTTGAAAAATACAACTCCATCCAAGAAGCCACGGGATCATGAAATTTCCTATTTAAAACTTCAATGTCTTCATTATATTCATCATAAAGTGAAGCATTCTCTTCCTCTCCATTGCTATTCTTTTTAAAATTTGGATCAAGAATGGAAACCAAGGGCTTTTCAAACTGCTTCTCGACCTTTAAATAAAACCCTTAATCAGAACTTAAACAAATAAAATTCTGAAAGTGACCATAACTCAAGAATGACAATTTATTTATTATATCAATAGTAAGAGGTTGACGAGCAGCAACTTCTTCTTCATGACATGATGATCTCATAGCAAGAACTAAGAAATTTCTACTATAATCCACTGAAAGTATATTATCATAAAAAAGTCAGCAAATTGATATGAAGAATCAACACAAGCGTCATTTATATCCTTGTTCATATGAAAATCTGAAAATGATGAAGAAAACTGTCTTAAATCTGAATGATAGCTACGTTCTTCTTCTTGTCCATAATCTTGCATATCTTCAACATGAGCTTGATCTCGAAGCATTTTGCAAGCTCGGATGTTCTCCGCCACTCCTTTTGCATCTTCAAACAATTGTCTTAAAGATGATGATTTCCTTTCTAACAGGAAAAAGATAAGATTTGAATGTTGAGCCATAACATAATATACCATAGCAAGTTTTTGTGAAGGTCTAATCTCCGTAGGCATACTGATATAAAAACTTTGAAACCTCCAATTAAATTTAGTAATTGGATCATCAGTTTCCCTTTTCAAACTATAAAATTCAGAAAGAAATTGATCATAAAATTTATTCTTACCCCAATACTTCAAAAAGACATCATGTAACTCTTCCCATGATCCAATTGAATCAGCTTTTAAATTTCGGAACCAAAACCCAACATCTCCAGCAAAGGATTTCGAAAATAACCTAATGACAACATCCTCATGCATGATTTCAAAATTATGAAAAGATTCTAAATGCTTCTCTGCTATAATATGGTCTTTTCCAATAAAATGGGGAAGATATTCAACAAAGTAGGAAGGGTAAGGATGTAAGAGAGATGGAAGCCTAAGAGGTCTAAACATCATCTGTCTGAGTCTAGATTGAAAATATGTGAGTTGAAAATGAGGTTCAACAAGCTGTTCGCAAGTTTCAGCAGTGATGGTAGAAGGTAATAGATCAGCTTTATTCTCTACAAGATGACTAGAATAATCAGCTTCAAGAGATATGGGTATATGTATATCATGCTGAACATGTATTTCAAATGAAGGAATATGATCAACATCAATAACACAAGAAGAATGCAGATTTTCTTCTTCCAAAGTTGGATATGTACTTGAAGGTTTATGATCATTAGAATAGACAAAACAAAAAAAATTCTTTTGACATGCAATGGGAAAGATAGGAAAGAACTGATGAATAAGAACAAAACCTCATGGAGTAAAGTAACAAGCTGATATACAGTCTTTCCATTTGGCTTCTTCATTTTTCTGTCAACAAAATTCTTCTTACAGTGGAATCTTTAATCATGGAGTCACCGGTGAAAATTTGTAGTCTAAAATATTTTTTGACTTTGTTCACCTCTCAAAATCAGAAGAATAATGATATCCCAGGGAAGATATACTTCAGCTTCATCTGCGGCAATGGTGCCAAAGATGTTTGTGCCAAAAATTGTTCTTAGACTACCAGAAGAACAAGCCAACACAATCTCAAAAGTAAAATTAAATAAAATAGGTTTTAGGGTTTTATAAACTTCATCAGCAAGGAGGAAATAAACATCCACAAGCTAATATAGAACTGAATCATGCAAATTGGATAAACTGTGGATCAAACACATCCCAATAAGCCATAAACATTACACATGAAATACTAATTCCACCCACAGGCTACAAGCATTTACATGAATAAAACTTTAAACAAGAAATGAAATTGTAGACTGAGCAATCAAACAGACCAGAAATGAAAAATCATGACAGGTAAAAGGGCTTATCAGTTTATATATAATCAATAACAGTCATCCACTTACATAAGAGTTATAAGTGCTAGCTTGAGAAATCAAAGCTCCAAAAGCCTCTCCTTGAGTGAAAAATCCCCCTCCAAAACTGTATGTTTGTCTTCCTTTTATCATTACAAAAGTAAATTAGTTCCATAACTACCTTCTAGGTCGAAATTTGAAACAGTTACATTAATTAGTTACATGATAACTCAAAATATTTAAAGATAATTAACCCAAAAATAGCAAATCGGATTTGGGAAAATTTGACGAATTTATGAAAATTTGGGTCTCAAAGACGCCTTCATATCTCTCGATCCCAAACACCTGTGTAAAAACTGAGAGATATTTTTGTAAATGAGTATGTTACGAAAAAAATTGTCTCTTGGTTTTTCCAAATTCCTCTTCAATTGATCGGAATATGTTCTGCAAATTTGTGACTAAAACAGGAAATTATTAAATAATTCAAACCCTGAAAATAGGCTACAAAAATGAATTTGAATCTCTCAAAAGATAATAGATGTTGCAAAATTGAGAGAGTTTTTTGTGAATGAGTCTATTCTGGACAACAACCTCTTTTGGTTTTCTTGAATTCATTTCCATCTCCTCGTAATCTACTCCCAATGACAATGACAAAAACAGGAAAAATAGAGCTGCTACAGGAATCTCCTCAAGAAAATATTTGACAAAGGACTAAAAAATGAGAGTTAGATTATAAATCAAAACTTGGAATAAAATTTTATTATAAGTTTTTGAAATATTAAAGATGTACATATTAACTAATAATCCCAAAGGACAAACTTTAAAAATAAAATAATGAAATGATTCAACCATTAAAAGCATTAAATCCAACCAAAATTATTGATTGTCAAAAATTCTTAAAATCAACATAAAATATAAAATCATTTTAAACCAGCAGTTGAAAATTAAGACAAAAGGAACAGATAAACTAAGAACAAGATATAGTTATAACACTTCCCAATGAATGACTGAACATCCTTCTTACTTCTAGGAAGACTGATTTTTAAAATGGCCTTAACTCTCTCGGGGTCTATTCTTATTCCATCTGTTGAAACCAAATGTCCAGAAGCTTTCACTCCTGAACAACAAAATTTGACCTCTTTGGATTTTGTTGGAGACATTTACCACCATACACACTCTTTTTGGTTAATTTGGCCTAATTAAACCACTATCCTAAGTATTATTGACTTAATTGACATCAGAGGAGCACTAGATGACATCAGCTAGATCACACCCACACCTACCTTCAGTCAAGGAGGCTAACTTAGCCTTCTCTTACATTTGGGGAGGCTAACTAGAGCACTCCGAGGGTGATCTAAGTGTCATTAATGCCCCATATTGCTAAATGATGGCTACAATCAGTTAAATAGAGTAGTGAAGGTGCCCTCCATCATTAAATTGATTATTTATTGATTATTTAATGAACTGGAGTCAACAGAGGCGCCTTCAACCACTTCTGCTGTTTAGTTGCACTTCAATTAACCTCATCAGGGTTCATTGGAGTCATTGAAGTGCTACCACTTGTTGGTTGGCTTGCTGTGACATGTGTCTAACCTACTTTCTGCTAGACTCAGTCATTTATTTCACTCTGACTTCAGTTAGGGCTCAGTACAGTCAATTAGGGTTTTGATCAGTGGTTAACTAGAGTGTTGACTATGGCTTACATTTAGTTAAGCTAGACTCACTCATTCAATTCGAATGACCTCCTTGGGAATTTGAATTGATTTTTCATCCATGCTTGCAGCATGATCTTGTATTGTATTACTCATTCTTTGTGTGAATATACAGAGCAACTACTCATTTTGTATCCTTATTACACCATTTTCATGTCTTATTGTTATTAATCTTTGATGAGACTTGTGTGTAGTCCCTAGATTACTGTGACAGATTAATATGGTATCGGAGTTCATGGCGGGATGAAGCTCAAATCTCTCAAAAACAAGGTTTTTGATAGATCTTGCATGAAAATTGAGCAATAGCTCAAAAATCCAGCACTGCACCAGAAGCCAAGGATTACCACTTAATACTCCAAGTAAAGAACTTGTTGATCAAGCTTACTTGATTGACTATGCTGGGTGTGATGAAAGCCTAAAATGTGCAGGTTGTCTGACCTTACATCGCCCTTTTTGTTGTGATTTTTAGGTTTTTGACAGGTGAAAGCATTCGCTCTAGCAGATTCAGATGGCTTCTTCCGTATATCTTTTGACTCCATTCAATTTCCACTAATGGAAATGAGACATGAAGATCTTGCTACACTCCAGAGGACTCTATAGGGTCACCATGGACACTAAAGAAGAGCCTGGTTCTGCAATAGACAAATCTAGATTCTTGAACAAGAAGGATGAAGCATTCGGATTCTTGTGCCTCTATGTTTCCCAAGATCTTCTTTTCCATCTTTCGAGATTGAAGACTCCAAAGGAAATTTGGGACAAATTGGAAGCCCTGTATGGAAAGCTGGATGATTTGAGAGTTTACCAGCTTGAAAATGAATTGATGTCTCTCCAGCCTTCCAATTTCAAGACCTTGAATGAATTTTTCACAAAATTCAAGCACAGTTTCTTATTGTTGAAGCAATGAAAAGTGGAGAAAGAGGATGATCAGCTCATCCTCACCATACTCTCCAAACTTGGAGCTGATTATTCATTTTTTTTCTCTACATTTCGTTTGGGAAATGTTACAACCCTTGGATGGAAGATGCCTACACTCAATGCCTTCATTGAGTCCCTAACAAGTGAACATGATAAGCTTGTCCAAATGGGGATCATCAGATCCTCCTGTGATCAAGCTCTCCATGTCTTGGGGCCCAAAGATCTGAAGGGTAAAGGTATTAATTCTTGCACATGATCTAGGAACTAGGAATCAAAATCATCAAATAATAATTAACAAAATACTTATGAATTGTTAATAATTGGAACCGGAATTGGTTTCCTCTCTGTATATTTAATAAACAATAAGGGGTTACAATACCAATGTTGAGCAATGGCTTAACTCCATGAAGAATTTGAATACCTAAGGAGACAATTCGAATTCAATGAGTGAGTCTAGCTTAACTGACTCTCAACTATTCAATCTCACTCAGTTAACCACTTAACCAAAACCCTAATTGACTCACCAA
Source organism: Pseudotsuga menziesii (assembly GCA_001517045.1). NCBI lineage: Eukaryota > Viridiplantae > Streptophyta > Pinopsida > Pinales > Pinaceae > Pseudotsuga > Pseudotsuga menziesii. The sequence continues at coordinate 326,663 of LPNX011085719.1, forward strand.
ACCCTAATTGAATTCGGAGTGCAATAAATGACTGAATCTCAATTGAAGGAGATCAGACACATGTCATAGCAAGACAACCATCAAGTGCTAGTGCTCCATGACTCCAATGAACCCTGATGAGGTTAACTGAAGCTGAACTGACCATCAGAAGTTGGTGGAGGCACCTTGTTGACTCCAGATCATTAAATAATAATAAATAATCATTAAATAATATATTTAATGACTGGAGGCACCTTAACTGACTGTAACTGACTGGTTGAACTGATTGTAACTACCAGTTAGCAATTAGGTGCATTAATGTCACACAAATCACCCTCAGAGTGCTCCAGTTAGCCTCCTTGATTATAGGAGAATGCTAAGTTAGCCTCCTTGACTGTAGGTAGGCATGGGTGTGACTGGATGCTGGCAATTAATGCTCCACTGATGTCAATTAAACTTAGTATAGTGGTTTAACTAGGCCAATTTGACGAAAAGAGTGTGTATGATGGTAAATGTCTCCAACACCCCCCCTTAAGCCATACTCAGGAAGAGTTAGAAAACATATATGCATAAAAATGCTAGGGCCATGGAAACTAAGGCCATAGGTCACCCTGTATAATGCTGAAACTTAAACAATGCTCAAAACAAACTAAGTGAGGAAAAGAGGGAAAACCCAGTGGGAAAACCCCCCCCTCAAGATGAACACTGAAAGTAGTCTAGATCACCCTGATGAATTCACCCCCAACAGTGAACGGAGGTAAGTGAAATTCTTTTCTGAAAATATCTTGGTGAAGATGTCTGCAATCTGCTCATCAGTCGGGCAGTATTGCAGAATGATGGNTCTCTTGGTGAATATGTCTGCAATCTACTCATCAGTCGGGCAATATTTCAGAATGATGGTCCTATCATGCACTAGCTCCTTGATGTAGTGCATGTGAATCTCTACATGATTGGTCCTCTGTCTGGTAACTGGATCTGTGGATATCTTAATAGCACTCTGGTTGTCACAAAAGAGGACAGCGGACAAAGTACTACCAAGATCAAACTATGAAAGAATGCCTTGCAACCAAACTGCTTGGATGCAAGCATTCACCGCTCCTCGATACTCAGCCTCTGCTGAAGATAGTGCTATGGCACCCTGATTTTTTCTTGACCAGCAAATAGGTCCACCACCAAACATGAATACATATCTAGAATTTGACTTCCTATCAATAGAATCACCCACCCAATCAGAATCTGTGTATCCAACCAGCTCTAGCTCGGAGTCTGCAGCATAGTGAATGTCGTAGGTCCTGGTTCCTTGAATGTACTGGAGGATCCTCTTGGCTGCCTTCCAATGAAGATCATGAGGCTGCTGCATGTATCTTGATATAGCATTCACATCATAACAAATATCAGGCCTAGAATGTGTTAAGTACAACAAGCTACCAATCAGTTGTCGATAGATAGTGCAGTCCATGGGAGGTGTGCTTTTTCCTTCTTCAAGGTTGATCCCTGAAAGGAAAGGGAATGGTGCAAGACTACATTCAGACATGTTAAACTTGACTAATAGGTCTGAAATTTATTTGTACTGAGTGACCATAATCCCATCAGAATTTTGCTCGATTTCGAGCCCCAAAAATTGTTTTAGAAGCCCCAAATCACTCATTTCAAAGGCATTGTGGAGACCAATTTTGATGGCTGAAATGGAGGCAATTGTGCTACCTGTGATCAGTAAGTCATCAACATATAAAACAATTATAATTATATGACCATCATTCTGCTGTAAATACACATTTGGATGTGATCTACATCTCTAAAATTTTTGCGAGAGAAGGAAGGCATCCATCTTGGAATACCACTCTCTTGGGGCCTATTTTAACCCATATAGTGACTTCTTTAGCTTGCAAACCAAATATGGATCAGTCATGTAGACCTCAGGATACTTCATGTATATCTCCTCATGAAAATATCCATGTAGAAAGGCTGATTTAACATCCATGTGATGCACCTCCCAGTGCTTGGATGCGGAAATAGCCAAAACAAGACGGATGGAGTCCATTTTTGCAATCGGTGCAGAGGTCTCATGGTAGTCCACTCCTTGGACCTCAGAGAAAACTTTTGCTACCAGCCTTGCATTATATTTGTAGGTGCTTCCATCAGCAACAACCTTTTTCTGAATCACCCACTTGCATTGAACCAATTTCCTTCCCGGAGGAAGAGAAACTAGCTCCCAAGTAGAGTTTTTCTGAAGAGAATTCATCTCTTCATCCATGGAAACTTGCCATCTCGGATCATTCTGAGCATGGTAGTAGGATTTTGGATCTGAATTAATCATCAAATAGCAAGTTTCGGATATAAAATTATAAGAACAAGAGAGCGCAATACCTGCTCTTTGGAAATCAGACCAGGTTCTCCGTGGATCATCCGGATTTCCAATGTTGTCTCCTGCGGAGGAGAGTGTCTTTTGGGCCCATGTAGGAAGATGATTATGCACTTCAGGTTCTGATTTAGTATCTGATAATTTCTGCACACTGGTATCAAAAATCATAGGATCCAAATCAGGTTCATCATCCCCAATTTCATCATCCAAATATTCAGTGGAATAGGAAGGAAATTCAGTAGTTTTCTCCTTCACTAGTTCCACCTCCTGAAGAGGCTCATCGAAATTGACACTTCTCTCAATGATGATCTATTTGGTATTGATATCCAGAAACTTTAATCCTTTAGATTCATTAGGATACCCAATAAACATAAATTCTATGCTCTGCGGTTGCAAAGCCCTTCTTTTATCAAGCAGAATTCGGGCCCATGCAGTGGACCCAAACACCCGTAGGTTCGACACATCTGGCTTGTGCCCAAATTACGCTTCAAAAGGAGTATTTCCTTTCACTGATAAATGTGGTACCCTATTCTGAATGTATGATGTAGCATGCATGGCTTCAGGCCAGAAATTTGCAGCAAGCTTCTTTGACTCCAACATACGGGTGGTCATCTCTTTGAGAGACCGGTTCTTCCTTTCCGCTACTCCGTTCTACTGGGGAGTGTAGGGAATTGAATGTTGGACCTGAATACCAATTTGGGATAAAATGTATAGAAACTCATTACTGACATACTCCCCTCCATTATCAGATCTCAAGATCTTGATCTTAAGCCCAGAGGCATTTTCGATCAAGGCCTTCAATTCAGAAAAATTTTCACATACTTCTGATTTCTTTTTGAGAAAGAAAACCCATGTATACCTTGAAAAATAATCAATAAAGGTAAGGAGGTACCTTGATCCATTCATGGATGTGACAGGAATTGGAACACTGATATCAGAATGTATCAGCCCCAATATGCTTGTAGCTCAGTTTGCCTTCCCCCGATCGAACTTGTGCTCAGGGTGTTTTCTAATCACACAGCCCTACAGACTCCCGTGGATGCCTTGATGACCGGGAGGCCTTCAACCATGGATTTTTTCTGTAATTGCTGAAAATATTTGAAATTAAGATGGCCAAACCTCTCATTCCATAGCCTACTAACCTCATTTACATGAGTTATCAGAGCGGTGGGCTTTGCATCCGCAACAAAGTGAGAGAGCTCATAGGCTCTTGCATGATGATTTGCAAGGCCTTTTGCAATGAGTTTCCTGGATGCAATTTCTGTTATCTCAACATCATTTGGGATAAAAGAGACTCTCTTAGGCATTCTTGTATGTGTCATCTGATAGAAACTAAGGAGATTTGCTGCTAGAGACTGTACATACAAAACTTTAGAAAAAAAACCATTTTCTAGATCTACAGTACCTTGTCCTTTGGAAATGATGGTGGAGTCATCTCCCATGTGGATGGGGATGGTTTTTCCAGTCTCCAAGGATGAAAAGGAGTCTTTTTCAACCATCATGTGATTTGAAGCTCCACTGTCAATCAACATTTCTTTGGACTTCTAAGTGCTTTCCATTAGGGCATGACCTTTCTCATGCTGTGGTTCCCGATCTTGGTGATCTCTCCTCCGAAAGCTCTCCGGAAGATTGATGTGATTCCTCTCAAGGAGAGAGGTTTCTTCATCAAGATTTTTCTTCATGCAGGCATGTTCAGGGTGAAAACCCTTCCCATAGTAAGAACACTTGACTTTTTCTTTCCCATTGTGCCCTTTTCCTTTGTTCTTCCTTGAGCTGGAAGATTCATCATGCTGCTGATTTTCAACTCTAGGCTTGGTAGCATCAAATTTAGTTTTCTGATTTTTTTGTTGCTTTCCTTTACCCTTCACATCTTTGGGCCCTGAGACATGGAGGGCTTGATCATGGGAAGAATGGATGATCCCAATCTGGACAAGCTTGTCATGTTCATTAGTTAGGGACTCAATGAAGGCATTGAGTGTAGGCATCTTCCATCTGGGGGTTGTGAGATTCCCCGCACGGAATGTAGAAAAAAAAACTGAATAATCAGCCCCAAGTTTGGAGAGGATGGCTAGGATGAGCTGATCATCCTCCTTCACCACTTTGCATTGCTTCAAGAGAAAAACAATATGCTTTGACTTTGTACAGAAATCATTCAGAGTCTTGAAATTGGAAGGTTGGAGAGACATGAGTTCATTTTCAAGTTATTAAACTCTCAAGTCATCATGCTTTCCGTATAGAGATTCCAATTTGTCCCATATTTCTTTTGGTGTCTTAAGATCCGTAAGATGGAAGAGAAGGTCTTCTAAAATAGAGAGGCACAAGAAACCAAAGGCTTCATCCTTCTTGTTTAAGAATCTTGATTTTTCTATGGCGGATCCAGGCTCAACTTCAGTGTCCATGGCGACTCTATGGAGTCCTTTGGAGCACAATTGAAGATCCATTTTATTTTTCCATGTGTGGAAATTTTATGGAGTCAAGAGAGGTACTGAGGAGGCCATCTGGATATGCTATAGCGAATGCTTCACCTGTAGAAACCTGAAAATCAAAACAGAAAGAGAAAAATAAGGTCGGACAGCTTGCACATTCTAGGCTTTCATCACACCCAGCATAGTCAATCAAGCAAGCTTGATCAACAAATTCTTTACTTGGGGTATTAAGTGGTAAGCCTTGGATTCTGGTGTAGTGCTGGATTTTTGAGCTATTGCTCAAATTTCATGGAGAAATTGTCAAAAATCTTGTTTTTGAGAGATTGATCTTCGTCCCGTCGCATGCTCTGATACCATATTGATTCTTGCACATGATCTAGGAACTAGGAATAAAAATAATCAAAGAATAATTAACAAAATACTCATGAATTGGTAATAATCGGAACCGGAATTGGTTTCCTCTCTGTATATTTAATAACTAATAAGGAGTCACAATACCAATGTTGAGCAATGGCTTAACTCCATGAAGAATTCGAATACCTAAGGAGACAATTCAAATTTAGTGAGTGAGTCTAGCTTAACTGACTCTCAACCATTCAATCTCACTCAGTTAACCCTAATTGACTCACCAAACCCTAACTGAAGTCGGAGTGCAATAAATGACTAAATCTCAACTGAAGGAGATCAGACACATGTCATAGCAAGCCAACCATCAAGTGCTAGTGCTCCATGACTCCAATGAACCCTGATGAGGTTAACTAAAGCTGAATTTACCATCAGAAGTTGGTGGAGGCGCCTTGTTGAATCCAGATCATTAAATAATAATAAATAATCATTAAATAATCATTAAATAATATATTTAATGACTGGAGGTCCCTTAACTGACTGGTTGAACTGATTGTAACCACCAGTTAGCAATTAGGTGCATTAATGTCACACAGATCACCCCCGGAGTGCTCCAGTTAGCCTCCTTGACTGTAGGAGAAGGCTAAGTTAGCCTCCTTGACTGTAGGTAGGCGTGGGTGTGACTGGATGATCGCAATTAATGCTCCACTGATGTCAATTAAACTTAGGATAGTGTTTTAACTAGGCCAATTTGACCAAAAGAGTGTGTATGATGGTAAATGTCTCCAACAAAAGGAAAACATCAGAATAACCCAAAAACTAAATTCAAAGCTCCTAAGCCTAAAGTTGAAAACCAACAACATGATGAGTCTTTTAGCTCAAAGAAGAACAAAGGGAAAGGGCACCATGGAAAGGCAAAAGTCAAGTGTTCATACTGCGGGAAGGGATTCCACCCTAAACATGCCTACATGAAGAAGAATCTTGATGAAGCTATCTCTCTCCTTGAGAGAAATCACATCAATATTCCAGAAATATTCGGAGGAGAGATCAGCAAGATCGGGAACCACAGCATGAAAAAGGTCATGCCCTCATGGAAAGCACTTCAAAGTCTAAAGCACTCTTGATTGATTCTAGAGATTTGAACCACATGATGGCTGAAAGAGACTCCTTTTCACCCTTGTAGATCGGCAAATCCATCCCCATCCACATGGGAGATGACTCCACCATTATTTCAGAAGGGCAAGGTACGGTTGATCTTGAAAATGGCTATTTTTCAAATGTTTTGTATGTACCGTCTCTGGCATCAAATATCCTTAGTGTTTATCAGATGACACATACAGGAGTACCTAAGAGAGTATCTTTCAGCCCAAATTATGTTGAGATAATGGAACTTGCATCTGGGAAACACATTGCTAAAGGCCTTGCAAACCATCATGCAAAAGCCTATGAGTTCTCTCACTTTGTGGCGGATGCAAAGCCCACCGCTCTACTAACTCATGGAAATGAAGTTAGCAGGCTGTGGAATGAAAGGTTTGGCCATATAAATTTAAAATATTTGCAGCAATTACAGAAAAAATCCATGGTTTAAGGCCTCCCAGTCATCAAGTCAAACACTGGAATTTGCAAGGGCTATGTGGTTGGAAAACACCTTGAGCACAAGTACGATCGGGGGAAGGCAAACTGAGCTACATGCATATTGGGGCTGATACATTCTGTTATCAGTGGTCCTATTCCTTTCACATACATGAATGGATCAAGGTATCTTCTGACTTTTATTGATGATTTTTCAAGGTATACATGGGTCTTCTTTCTCAAAAAGAAGTCCGAAGTATGTGAAAAATTCTCTAAACTGAAGGCCTTAATCGAGAATGCCTTTGGGATTAAGATCAAGATATTTAGATATGATAATGGTGAGGAGCATGTCAGTAATGAGTTTCTATACATATGCTCCCAAATTGGTATTCAGGTCCAACATTCAATTCCCTACACTCCCCAGCAGAACAGTGTAGCAGAAAGGAAGAATCGGTCTCTCAAGGAGATGACCACCTGTATGTTGGAATCAAAGAAGTTGGCTGCAAATTTTTAGGCTGAAGCCATGTATGTTGTAGAATACATTTAGAACAAGATTCCACACTCATTAGTGAAATGGAATACCCCTTTTGAATCATACTTTGGACACAAGCTGGACGTGTCGAACCTACGGGTGTTTGGGTCCATTGCATGGGCCTAGATTCCACTTGATAAAAGAAGGGCTTTGCAACCACAAAGCATCGAATTTATATTTATTGGGTATAATAATGAATCAAAAGGTTTCAATCTAATGGATATCAAAACAAAATAGATCATCATCGAAAGGAGTGTCAAGTTTGATGAGCCTCTTCAGGAGGTGGAACTAGTGAAGGAGAAAACTGTTGAATTTCCTTCCTATTCTACTGAATATTTGGATGATGAAATTGGGGGTGATGATCCTGATTTGGATCCTTTGATTTTTGATATCAGTGTGTAGCAAACATAATATTCTGAATCAGAACCTAAAGTACAAAATAATCTTCCCACATGGGCCCGACAGACACTCTCCTCCGCAGGAGATAACATTGGAAATCCGGATGATCCAAGGCGAACCCGGTTTGATTTCCAAAGAGCAGGTATTGCACTCTCTTTTGCTGATAATTTTCTGTCCAAAAATTTATATTTGATGATTATTTTAGACCCAAAATCCTACTACCATGCTCAGAAGGATCCGAGATGGCAAGTGGCCATGATGAAGAGATGAATTCTCTTCATAAAAACACTACTTGGGATCCAGTTTCTCTTCCCCCGGGAAGGAAATTGGTTCAATGCAAGTGGGTGTTTCAGACCAAGGTTGCTGTCAGAACTTGAAAATATAAGGCAAGGCTGGTGGAAAAAGGTTTCTCTTAGGTCGAAGGTGTGGACTACCATGAGACCTTTGCACCCATTGCAAAAATGGACTCCATCCGCCTAGTTTTGACAATTTCAGCATCAAAGCACTCGGAAGTGCATCATATGGATGTTAAGTCATCCTTTTTCCATGGAGATATTGATGAGGAGATATAAATGAAGCAGCTTGAGGGATACATCTCTTATCCATCTTTGGTTTGCAAGCTAAAGAAGTCACTATATGGGTTAAAACAGGCCCCAAGAGAGTGGTATTCCAAGATGGATTCCTTCCTTCTCTCGCAAAAATTCCAAAGGCGTAGATCATAACCAAATGTGTATTATAGTAGTATGATCATCATTTGATTATTATTGTTTTATATGTTTATGACTTACTGATCACAGGTAGCACAGTTGCTTCTATTTCAACCATCAAAACTGCTCTCCATAATGCCTTTGAAATGAGTGATTTGGGGCTCCTAAAACAAATTTTGGGGCTCGAAATTGAGAAAATTTTTGATGGGATAATGGTCACTCAGTGAAAATACATATCATACCTATTATTCAATTTTAACATGGCTGAATTTAGGCATGCACCATTCCCTTTCCTTTCAGGGATCATCCTTGAAGAAGGAAAAAGCACACCTCCCATGGACTGCACTCTCTATCGACAGCTGATTGGTGGCTTGTTGTACTTGACACATTCTTGGAATGATATTTCTTATGCTGTGAATGCAGTATCAAGATACATGTAGCATCCTCATAATATTCATTGGAAGGAAACCAAGAGGATCCTCCAGTATATTTAGGGAACCAAGACCTATGGCATTCACTATGCTGCAGAATCTGAGCTAGAGCTGATTGGATACATAGATTTTGATTGGGTGGGTGATTCTATTGATTGGAAGTCTACTTCTGGATATGTATTCATGTTTGGTGGTGGTCCCATTTTCTGTTCTAGCAAAAAGCAGGCTGCCATAGCATTATCTTCAGCAGAGGCTGAGTATCGAGGAGTGGTGAATGCTTGCATCCAAGCAGTTTGGTTGTAAGGCATTCTTTCATAGTTTGATATCGGTAGTACTTTGTCCACTATCCTATTTTGTGTCAATCAAGGTGCTATTAGGATATCCACATATCCAGTTACCAAGTAGAGGACCAAGCATGTAAAGATCCACATGCACTATATCAGGGAGCTAGTGCACGACAGGACCATCATTCTGCAATATTGCCCAACTAATGAGCAAATTGTAGACATCTTCACCAAGATATTTTCATAAAATAAGTTCACTTACCTCCGTTCATTGTTGGGGGTGAGTTCATCAGGGTGATTAGACTACTTTCAGTGTTCAACTTGATGGGGGGGAGGGGGGGTTTCCCACTGGGTTTTCCCTCTTTTCCTCACTTAGTTTGTTTTTGAGAATTGTTTCACTTTAAACATTTTATAGGGTGACCTATGGCCTTATTTTTTGAGGCCCTAGCATTTTTATGTACTTTATGTTTTTTACCTCCTCCTGAGTATAGCTTAAGGGGGGGTGTTGGAGACATTTACCACCATACACACTCTTTTTGGTCTATTTGGCCTAGTTAAACCACTATCCTAAGTATTATTGAATTAATTGACATCAGAGGAGCACTAGATGACATCAGCTAGATCACACCCATGCCTACCTTCAGTCAAGTAGGCTAACTTATCCTTCTCCTACATTCTGGGAGGCTAACTGGAGCACTCCAGGGGTGATCTGAGTGTCATTAATGCCCCATATTGCTAATTGATGGTTACAATCATTTAAAAAAAGTATTGAAGGAACCCTCCATCAGTAAATTGATTATTTATTGATTATTTAATGAACTGGAGTCAACAGAAGCACCTCCAACCACTTCTAATGTTCAGTTACACTTTAGTTAACCTCATCGGGGCTCATTGGAGTCACTGAAGCGCTACCACTTGTTGGTTGGCTTGCTGTGACATGTGTCTAACCTAATTTCAGTTAGACTTAGTCATTTATTGCACTCCAACTTTAGTTAGGGCTCAGTTGAGTCAATTAGGGTTTTGATCAATGGTTAACTGGAGTGTTGACTATGGCTTACATTCAGTTAAGCTAGACTCACTCGTTCAATTCAAATGACCTTTTTTGGAATTCAAATTTCTTTGTCATTCATGCTTGCAGCATGATCTTCTATTGTATTACTCATTCTTTGTGTGAATATACAGAGCGGATACTCATTTTGTATCCCTATTACACCATTTTCATGTCTTATTGTTATTAATCTTTGATGAGACTTGTGTTTAGTCCCTAGATTACTGTAAAATATTAACAGGTTTAATGACAGTCCATATTTCCTACACTTCAAAAAGGCTTGTTTGAGGTGTTTTATATTTTCTTCATTAGATTGTGAAAACACTGTAATGTCATCCAAATAAATCACAACAAAATTTTCCTTTTCCCCAACAAAGGCTATATCCATAATTATTTGAAATGTTTGACTAGCATTCATCATACCAAATGTAATCTTCTCATACATGAAGGTACCCCAAGGAGTCATAAAATCTATAATCTCCCTTTCATCTGGGTGCATAGCAATCTGATTGTATCCCGAGAATCCATCCACCATTGACATTCTCTGAGCACCCACTACCTGCTGCAAAACTTGCTCAATCTTGGGAAAACGGTAATTATCTTTTAATGAAGATCTATTTAAATTACGAAAATCCACACATAATATTATCTCTCCATTCGTTTTCCTTACTAGAACTAGATTAGCCATCCAATATGAGTATCGAAGTGGAACAATGATTTTTGCATCCAACAATTTCTTAACCTCCTTCTCTATGACTGGAAATAAATTAGGGTTTACTCTTAATTTCTATCTGAAAGGTTTTATATTAGGCTTTAAAGGAACTTTATGATGAATAATATTGGTTTCAAAAGTTTTCAAGTCCTCATAAGACCAGGAAAAGACATCAACATATTCCTTCAATATGTTAATGTACCTATTTCTTTGCTCAGCTGAAATATATTTTGAAATCTTCACCATTCTAGGATGATCTTCTATGCCAATATTACATTCTACAACATTCTCTTCTGAATATTGCATTGTTGGTTTCAATGGAGTATCATCTTTTGAAAAAAATATTTCAAGGGGGATCAATCCTTTGGGAATAAAATTACCTTTCGATTCAATAATTTTATGTCCAGCAATCTCATTTTCTGAATATTCGTCAACCTATTCAACTTCCTCATCCTCGTCTTGATCAATCAACAAATTAGGAAACTCCTCAGTCAATTCCAAAAAATTCTTTATTTCTATGTCATCTTCAAAAACCTTCCATTGTTTGATATTATCTGGTACTGAAGGTCTGTATCTGACTTCAATGGGATACTTTAATTGAGTTTGTTTCAGAATTTTGAAATGTGTGGCTACTAAATCAAGTGAATCAATTGTCTGATTATGATCTCTGGGAATAAATGAAATATCAAATGCTATAAATAAGTTATCAATCATGTCCCATACCTCATTTCTATATACTTTCAATAAATCCTTCTTTACTTGATATTTGTTGCTTACCTGCTGGACAACTAATTCAGAGTCACCATAAATAGAAATTTTCTGAATGCCTAGGTCTTTTGTATCCTTTAAACCTAGTATCAATGCCTCATACTCTACTGTATTGTTTGTAGTTACAAACTCCAACTTATACATTAGACTTATCAATTCACCACCACGGAAAACCAAAACAATACCTGCTCCTACTCCTTCTTTGGATGAAGAGCCATCAAAATACATTTGCCACAACTCATCCTTTTGTTCAATAGAATGCTTGACTGGGTTTTTCTTCTCAACCTATAACATACCAGTTGAATTGTCATCATTGAAATGTAACATGCAAGAGCCCATATCCGTTTCTACAGCATAAAGTGGATGATTTGTTGGGTTCTTATCATCAGTGACAATGTAAGCATATTGTAATTCTCTATACAATCTCCTATTCTATCCTCCAAAAACAGGGATCGTTTCATATGATAAATCCATTTGTAAATTACCCCCCACCTTCTTGGCCCAAGATCTTGAAAGTAACATTCCAAATTTAGGAGTAATATCTGCCACCACCACATCCATGATGACACTTTTCATGGGTAACTGAGTCAAATTAACCACCATATACTTAATTACTGCCAAACATTTAACATCTCTAGAATCAAATGCATATAAATCCTAATAGGGTTTTGTGATACTTAAACCCAAAGCCTCCATGAATGCTTTAGCAATCAAATTGTGAGAATCACTAGAATCAAGTAAACAATTATGAATCATCTGATCATGAATAGTCAATGTTATATAGAAAGGTGGAGATGAATTTGAATCACTTTCAGTTTTATTAGATAAGGTAGAACCAATAAATATTTTAGGATGTTCTTCTTGTAAATTCACAGTATCTGAGGGTATTTGGTTAGCAGTTGAACCTATCATCTTGAAAACTGGATTTCTATAGCATGGATCCATCATTAACTCAGTAAAGGGGACTTGAATTTTGATTTTACACAATTCATTTTAAAAATTGAATGTATGAGCATTCATGTTTAGCTCTTTAATTTCTGCAGTCTTATCTGACTCACCCTGATCTGTTCTCTTATCCTGTGCTTGACTAGATGACTGTTTAGGAGATGAAACTATTTTATTCTTTGGAATATGAGATACCTGCTTTGGACCAGATCTTAAAGTAATAGACCTTGTTTTTTCTGATTGACATATCTCAGCTGAAACTTGAGGATCCAAATCACTTTTTGTTTGGTAAAAATTTGCATCAAAAAATTCCGAATTCCGATATCCATCTTTTGTTAAGAAACCTTCAACTGATAATTCTCCAAAATAATTCATATCTTGATTTAAATCTTCATCTTGTACATATTCTCCCTCTTCAACTTCATCTATCATATTATTCTTCAGAAGAGGGGGAACTCTTTGATCCTCATTTTCTCTTCTCTCCCTCTGTTTATCATTGTTTCTTTGTTCCCTAGGGATAAATCTAGGAGCAAACTGGCGCCTAAATTGATTAGGATTGTTAGGGTTTCTTTCTCCTTCTTGTGCATGCCTGTTTGAATTCTTTTACAGTTCCAATTTATTTAGTTTTTCTGTTAAAATTTTGACTAACTTAGCCATCTCATAAACTTTACTATCAGCTAACTATGATGTGGAAGGTGTTGGAATCACCTCCTTCTTACCTTTTCTATCTTATGTTTGTTGATCTGAATTCACTTTAAGTCTATTTGAAGCCAAGATATTGGATTCTACCTCTAATGCATCTTCTTTCATGTTTAATAAGGTGACTGGTATTCTCTCTCTTATATGTAAAGAGAATTCATGATAAAAGGAATTCACATAAGTAATATTTGCTGAAGTTTCAGAGGGTTTTATTTCTTCTGGAATCCTACCATACATCTTGTTAAATCTTTTAGAAAAATCTGCTATGGTTTCATCCTTCTTCCTCCTTAAGGCTCCAAATTATGTAATATAATAAGTGTGGTCTTTTGTGTCACCATATTGCCTCATAAATACATCCTGTAGCTCCTCTATCAAGGTTATTGAATTTGCTAGTAGTTCCCTGAACCACTTCCTAACTTCCCCGTCTAGACTCTACACAAACATCCTCATCGATACATCTTTTGCTTCAATGTTTTGGTTGTCTACATAACTAAGAAATGAATCCCAGTGTTCTTTAGCTGTTGTCTCACCCTGAACATTGAACCTAGGTAAATACTTCTAATAATCCCCTTTAGGTAGGGAATTCAATGGCTAAGGAAGGACTAATGGAGCATACCTAGAATCTACCATTTTATCCATCATATCTAAAAGATGTTGTCCTGCCATTTTGAAACTACTAGGGTTTGGTAAAGGAAAAGGTTTAATTACTAGACTATAACTTGGTTGAAAAATAATTTTACTAGCATTGAATTGAAACAAAGGGATCTTTCCAGGAGACTGAGTTTTTTCTTTTTTAAAGGACTGTGTATTGGTAAAAACTTGGAATTTGCGAACTAGTATAGTAGGTATTGACCATGAAATAATTTTTTTTCTCCTCTAAATGTGGAAAAGGTGATACTAGGTCAAAAATATCATAAGCACATAAAGAAGGAGAAGACTAGGATTTCTAAATTTTTATAGCTTCCTTCAAAATATGTTTTGGATCAGAGACACCTTGATGCAAAGGTGAAGTAGGGTTTCTTCTGGTTCCAACAGTCTTGGTACCCACTATGGATATTGTTTGGGGAAAAAGTAGTCTAAATTATTTGCTGATTTTTCTCACCTTTCAAAATCAGTTAAATGATGAAAACCTAGGGAAGATATACCTTTAGTTTCATCCCTGACAATAGCACCAAGGATGTTTGTGCTAGAAATTGTTTCTAGATTACCATAAGAAAAAAATAACACAATATCAAAAAGAAAACATAATGAAATTGGTTTTTTAATGGTTTTGGTTTAAAACTTCATCAACAAGGAGGTAAAACATAAACAAGATAATACAGAACTAAATCATGAACAAGTTTAATAAACTAGGGATCAAACACATCTCAATAAGCCATAAACATTACACATGAAATACTTATTCCACCCATAAGATACAAGCATTTGCATGAATTGTTAGAATAATCAACCCATAGTATTTACCCACTTAGACATTATTTCATTTGTTTTGTCTTATTTGCCTAGTCCATGAGTCCCACCATGTGCAAGTTGTCAATTGCCTATCCATAGAGGTCAAAATTGCCATTATTGACTCATGGAGCGCTTTGGAAAGTCCTGGGAATCAAATCTGCTTTATTCCTGGCCTCCTAGGCGCCCTTCTGCTTTTTCTGCTTTGTTGACTGCTTTTCCAGTTTTTAAAGCACATAAGGAAAGCTAGACTAGGTGAGGTGAACTTGTTTTATTCCCCTTTCATCCTCCAATATTTCCTCCATGCAAAAGCATGTATGAGCTGCCATTTGACCACTCTTTAGCTTGCCCATGCGCCCTTGCTAATTCGTGGGGTCCTTGATAGATTTGGGA
>LPNX011085719.1:344904-371783 GCA_001517045.1 Pseudotsuga menziesii
AATAAAACCTTTAAACAAGAAATGAAATTGTATATTGAGTAATCAACTAGATCAGAAATGAAAACATCATGACAGGTAAAAAGGCTTATCAGTTTGTATGTAATCAATAACAGCCATCAACTTACATAAGAGTTATAAGTGCTAGCTTGAGATATCACAACTTAAAATCCTCTCCTTGAGTCAAAATTTGAACCCTACCTCTATCTCCTTTCCTACTTTTATCCTTCTTTCATAAAAAATAGTTACATAACTGACCAAGCTAACTTTTAGGTCAGGATTCACAATAGTTACAAAGATCATTGTCTTTTCAAAAATAAACTATTAACTATTACAAAAATAAACTAACACCTGTCACTAGTAGTCTTCATAGGTTTTTGGCTACCTTAGCTAATAATGCAATCCATTCTAATGAATGTGACTTCCTTTTAGTTCTCTGTTGCTCTGCTTCCAAATCTTCAATCTTCTTTGGCAGTCTCTCATTCTACTGGGTCAGCTTTTTAATTTTTTGGTTCAATTCCTGAAACTGGCTTTGATTCTATCTCTTTCTCTTTAAATATTCCTTTGAAACAACAATTAGTTCCTAGTACTGTGTGTTTATGTCATCAAGATCCTCCCTTAGTCTCCTATTAGCCATAACCAATCCCTCATTGGTCTCACTTAGATAATCAATCTAGTAGTTACATTGCTTCACAGTCTTCTTTAAGTTATCTACTTCTGAATCTATGGTCATTCCTTCTTGCAATGTAGAATCTTTGTCTGACAGCCATGGGATATTCATTTTCCTGAAAATTAGGTCATCATCTTCCTCATTCTTGACTGCTTCATTTTTAATAAGAACTTCTGGAGACCAAACTCTTTCAAGGCTTAAATCTTTAGACTGTTCTGCAATCTTATCTATGCCTGTAGATGACTCCAAAATCACTGAATGCTCCTTCTGAATATGAACTAGCTGAGAACTGAGGCTTTCTTCTTCTTCCATGTCTTCTTGAGATGAAGAATCTTCAAGCACAGTGATTTTCTCCTTCATTAATCTAGGGTTTAAAATCTTCTTCATGTTAAATCTCAGTTTGTTTTTTGTTCTTGTTTTTGGTCTCCACCTTGCTTCTATTTCTCCTAAAACTACAAATGATTTTCCCTGAAACTTTACAGCTAAGAATTGCACACCCTCAACTTTCAATCCTGTTGCAACATACTTTCCCTTAAACCTTTAAATTGAAATTTGCAGATTATCAGCATTCAGCTTAACTAGAGTAGGAACCTCTGTTATGTCTTCTTGTACATCTGTTAAACTTTGATTTATTTCCAATGAACTTCTCCCATCTACCTGATCTGTAATAGCTCTCTAGTTCTCTTCCTAATCTGTAGCAGTTCTTTGGTTCTCTTCTATATTCTTTGAAATCTGTTCTTGATTACCATGAAACACTTCTCTTACCTCTTCACATACAGGCTCTTCGAATTCTTTAGTTGAAAATTCCTCCTGATTATTGTCTTTTAGCAGTTCATTAATAACTTCTCTATTTAACCTTTTCATCAGGCTATATTGTTTGTTCATCTACTTCTTTTTGGGTTCCTCTTTTTCATTATGAAAACCTAACCAAAAAAAAAAAAATCCCAAGTTTTTCTCTTCTTCTGAATGACAATGCAAACAATCAGCCTTATTATCCCATGATGAAAAATAGATTGCTGTGTATGATCCCTATTCCCTTTTATCATGTTTGACATATTTTGTAGGCTTTTCAAAAATAAAAAGGGTAGATTCATATTGGAATGTTGATTTAAATGTTGCAAGAATTTGATATGATATTTGAAGACCATAACAAATCTTCCCTCACATGTGATGCAGCTTTGTAAAATTCTAATGGCCTCTCTCCACTCTAGTTTAAACTTATCTAATTGTACACCCTTACCCCAATCTAGGGTTTCGACCTCTGGAAATAGGAAATCTTTTGAATTGAAATTAAAAGGTATTTTCTTGAACCAAAACTCTCCATCATCTACTATGCCCGTGGCTTCTGCTATCAATTCTCTTGTCAATTCAAATTTAAGGGTGTCAAATGAAACTATTTTTTTATCAAGACCTTAAGAAAACCCATGTTACACTTTTGGGTTAAAGACATCAATTATCTGAAATAAATCAAACCATCTATATTTTTGAAACATCGCTACACAATTAGGAAAACTTTCTGCCCAGCTTGTATCAGTGGGGTCAGCTCTGTTTGTTTACAACTTTTCTTGATTTTTTGTACTATAACCCTAGACTGTATATTTATTTAAACAAGTTCAAAAATATTCAAAATGGTTCTCTGCAATGATGAAATTATCAGCCAAGCAAATTCATAACAAACATGTTTACAATTTTTCAATAATCCAACAAAACCAATGCCGTATCAATGCAAACCACGACTCTGTCAATGATTTTAATACTTGGTTACACAACTGTCATGATGATGAACTGAAATCTTGAATACTTTACTCTACAACCGCCATGATTTCCAACCACCTCCTTCAATAATTTGACCAAATGGTAACCTGACATGTATTCCCATGATCCTTGGAGCTTCTCATACACCTATCATAATCATCACTGGGTTTTGAATATGCGTTTATCATAAGTTTCCAAAAACTTCCACCGATTTTGATTTCAAACAACCACAATTCTCCTCAACAATATTTGCTTCCTCTCATACACTTGTCATAATGATCACTTAGCTTTAAACATTTATCATTCTGTCCTCACAGGTGTTAAATGACTCCCGCTACTTTCGATTACAAAGAATTACCATTATTTTCCATAATTTCACAGGTTCGAGATTCTTGTAGTGCTTCAGTTCACTGAATTTCCACTTTACGCTATGGGAATCTGCCTTGTGCATATTTTTAACAAATAACTCCAAAACAAAAGGTTAGGTCATAAAGCTAAACTTGGAATAAACTTTACCATAATCTTTTCAAACTTTTTAAAGATATATACACCTAATAAGCCCATATAAACTATAGAACCAATAAAATGAGATAAATCAAAAGGAAAATAAACATGAAATCAAACAAAAATGTGTTGATTACTAAAAATACTCAAATCCAACTTAAAATATGAAGTCATAGTAAATCAATGATTGAAAAATAAGACAAATAAACTAAGAACAACAACTAGTTATAACAGAGGGCATGGGATGGGGCTAATTAATCATTCCTAGAAGAGAAAAGTTATGCTAGTGGTATGCCTTCATACATCTTGGAGCAATAGAAGTCAGTGTCCTTGGTTTGCAGAAGGAGTACTTGTTTCGAAAGTTGGGTTGTAATCTCACCATCTCTATTTATTAATAAATAAAGTTCTTATTCCAATATTGTGCACTCTTGTATATGTTGATTATTGAATTATCTTATAATTTCATTATGAATATGTTATTTCATTAACCATTGATATCTATATCTATATCTATATCTATATATATATATATATATATATATAAAAGATATTTGTAGGAAGAACTTGTTCTTTGTAGGTGATTGGAGAAATCCATGGAAGCGACTCGAAGCAACTAGAAGAGGAGAAGAAAATATTGGATCAACCGTCATAAACTAGGTTTTCTAAGTTTTCTTCCTATTCCTATTTCAATTTATACATAGCTGATTGTCTACAAGTATATATTAGTAAGTTGGTAACCCCAGAGACCGTAGGTTATAAGGGTGTGTTTTCCTGAACAATAGAACTGGAGACTCCACTGGGAAGCCCAACCTGCTGTGGGTCCATTCTTTAGGTTCCCTGACCAGTATTTGTCTCTTTTGATTCTTTTTGTGGTTTGTCTATTTTTTCCTTTGATTTTTAGTTTGGCATGTATAAATTGAGCACATAGATCTGTAGATAAACACACAAATCACAAAATAGATCACACAATTTACTCAACAATTGAAGAATGAGACAGTGCAAAAATGGCTTGCAACTGTGAATGCTTTCATTAATCAAAAGTAATTAGATAATAATTACAATGAAGTACAATGGATAAATAGCCACAAGCAATTCGAATCCACAAGAGGAAATTCGAATTGATTACACTCTACTTGACTGTAGGTAACTAAGACCTCATCTAAATCATTATTGGAGGACTTAGTGGTTAACCAACCTTGTCTAAACCACCATCAAAGTTCATCAGAGTTCTAAAACACAACTCAAGTCTTACATTCAGTGTTAACTAAGGCTAACTGAGTGTGGTAGGTGATAAATTCACCCCTCCTGCATGCAGCCATGCAAACCTAGCGCTAACTGAATGTAGAGGACTAGAACTGAATGTAACTAATTCCTAACTAAGCTTGACTAGTCAGCAACTCAACTCAACTGACCTTGGTTGGTATCGGCACTCCCAGTGGCTCCTAAATTGTAGGGATTTGTCTAGGAGGCTACTAAACTGATGCATGCAGGTGAAATCAATGGTAGTAGGCCTCAATTAGTGTTCCCCACACTTTATTAACTGAAACATGTACCCCAATTAGGCCAAGTGGACCCAATGGTGCTAGTGACTAAAAATAGACTGGATGGACTCCCGATTTAGACATGACTCATGATTTAGACATATGACCAAATTGGACAAGGGAGGATTAATAATCCTAATACCCCCCTGAATGCTAACTTGGACAATCTGTGGGCCCTGGTAACTAATACCATAGGTCATCCATTACATCAAGTAAAATAAAGTAATTGCTTAATACAAGGAGCTAGGGAAAAATCCACAAGGGAAAAAATCCCCCTCTCTATCTAAGCAGGTAGAATCAAGTATCAAGTTTGAAAAACTTGAAGATATGTTGTTGCAATCTTCATCTCTGTGAGGTAGAGAAGCAAAATGCATGGTGTGTTGTGCATAGGTATTCTGGGGCCTAGCATGTAGACTTCTCCTTCTTCTCCAAACTTGATGATGGAAAGAAGGAGGAATATAACCTTTGTCTCTTGCTGGATGAAGAGGTGCATGATCACATCTATTCTTCTGAATGTAGTGAGACTGAGCCCTTTCCATGTAGCATCTTACAGGGAGTCTATTGCATCTCTCTGAAGGAGGTAAGATTGCATGGAATAGCTCAAGGGTCTTTCCTTTCTGAGTGTCAGGTGGGTTTCCAGTCATCTTCCTAGCTTCTAGTTTGGAAGTAGGGACTGAATCTATATATGAATCACCCTGAATCTCAATCTCATATACCAATAAAGATGGATCTACAATACTAGTAGAATCTGTAAAAGAAGTAGATGCAATGTTTTTACCTTCCCTTGTAAGTGGCTGCTGAAAGTGCACTGATTCTATAGGAGGCATGAAATGTGAGAACTCATATGATTTTGAGGCATGATTTGCAACACCCTTCACTATGTTGTTCCTAGTAGAGATATCTATGATCTCCACTGAGTCAGGACCAAAGATCACTTGCTTTGGAGATCCAGTATGGGTCATCTGATAGACAAATAATAGATTTGAAGCTAAAGAGGGAACAAATATCACATCTTTGAACCTTCCATGTTCAATATTTATAGAGCCCTTCCCTTTTGTTTGGAATTTACTGTTATTGCCCATCTAAATACTAGGACCATCAAAGGACTGAAAAGAAGAGAATGATTCTCTGGATGCAGCCATATGGTTGGAAGCTCTAGAATCAATGAGGAAGACATGTGCTGATGAGAAGCAAGCCTTCAGTGCATGGCCTTTCCTTTGGTGTTCTTCATATTCTTCTTCAAATTCATCCTTCCTTATGCTAGTAGGTGCAGAAATGTTATGTTTCTTCAAAAGAAGATCCATTTCATCAAGTTGTCTTCTCATACAGGAGCTTTCTGAATGAAATCCCCTTCCACAGTAAGAGCAGAGGACCTTACCTCTTCCATTCTTCTTTCTTCACTTCGAACCTAAAGGCTCCTTTGACTGCTCTTTCTTCACAGGAGACTCATCTCTTTGCTTCCCTTTGTTATTCGCTACCTTATTGCATCTTGCAACCAAAGCTTGATCTTTGAGAGATTGAATGATCCCCATTTGGATCAATTTATCATTCTCAGAAGTGAGAGATTGGATGAAGGCATCAAGAGTGGGCATCTTCCAATTTGGAGTGGTGAGCCTTACTTTTTGGAAGGTTAATACAAAGACTGAGTAGTATGCATTGAGCTTTGTGAGAATGGCAAATATGAGCTGATCTTCATCCTTCTCCACTTTGCATTGCTTCATCTAATATATCAGGTTCTTGAACTTTATGAAGAATTCATTCATTGATTTGAAGTTGGATGGATTAAGAGTGATCAAATTAGTTTCTAGCTGATGGACCCTCATCTCATCCTACTTATCAAATGAGGAGGAAATCTTGTCCCAAATCTCCTTGGGAGTCTTCAATCCTTGGATGTAGAATCGAAGATATTGAGAGACTGAAGAGAATAAGTATCCATGAGCTTGATCAAGCCTATTCCAGTACTTTTCTTTGTCATGATTTAAAACTGGCACTACCTCTATTTCTTCCATGAGTATGAAGAGCTTCTTGGTGTGGAGTAGTACCTCCATGGATTCCTTCCACTCGTGATAGTTGAAGGGAGTGAGAGGCTCTACTGGATGAACCATTTTGAATGCAGTAAGGAGGACTGAGATGCTGAAGTGAATGAAGTGAGAAGAAATGTCTGCTTGTAGCGAATGTTGTGAGAAAAGCTAATAACCTGTCACACAATCAAACATACAAAGTAAGGTTGATAGTATGCACTTTTTGAATTTCCTTCACACCCAGCATAGTTGATCAAGTAATCTTGATCAACAATTTCCTAACTTGGGATATTAAGTGGTAAATTCTCCGCTTCTAGTGCAGTAATGGAAGGAGCAATTTTGCTCAAAAAAGTGATCCAGCTGGAGATCTGAGCAGGAGAGGTGCCTTGTCTGCCGAGGCTCTGATACCATATAAATTGAGCACATAGATCTATAGACAAACACACAAATCACAAAATAGATCACACAATTTACTCAACAATTGAAGAATGAAACAGTGCAAAAATGGCTTGCAACTGTGAATGCTTTCATTAATCAAAAGTAATTAGATAATAATTACAATGAAGTACAATGGCTAAATAGCCACAAGCAATTTGAATACACATGAGTAAATTCAAATTGATTACACTCTACTTGACTGTAGGTAACTAAGACCTTGTCTAAATCATTATTAGAGGACTCAGTGGTTAACTGACCTTGTCTAAACCATCACCGAACTTCATCGGAGTTCTAAAACACAACTCAAGTGTTACATTTAGTGCTGACTAAGGCTAACTAACTGTGGTAGGTGAGAAAAGTGCCCCTCCTGCAAGCAGCCATGCAAACCTAGCACTAACTGAATGTAGAGGACAAGAACTAAATGTAACTGACTCCTAACTTAGCTTGACTAGTCACCAACTCAACTCAGCTTACCATAGTTAGTATCGGCACTCCCAGTGGCTCCTAAATTGTAGGGATTGGTCTAGGAGGCTCCTAAACTGATGCATCCAAGTGCAATAAGTGAAAGTAGACCTCAATTAGTGTTCTGCACACTTTAGTAACTGAAACATGTGCCCCAATTAGGCCAAGTGGACCCAATGGTGCTAGTGACTAAAAATAGACTGGATGGAATCCTGATTTAGACATGACTCCTGGTTTAGACATATGACCAAATTGGACAAGGGAGGATTAATAATACTAATAGCATGTTTAGGACCTCTCTGCTAGTACTTTTTTCTTTGAAATTTTTTTAGCAGGACATGTAGGTTGTCTTGTTGACAGTCACGTGTTTCACCTTGCATACGCGGGTTTCGTTCTGGACAATCTTGTGTCACACACGGGTTGTCTTTATAAGAGTCATGTGTTTCCTGTAGCTTTCTTTAGGTTCATAGGGTTTTTCTTGTCCTTGTTTATTGTCCTTTTGAATGCTTGTGAAGGTTATGTTTCTGACATGATTCTTTAAGTCTTAGGTTTGTACATCACACAGTTTGCTTGATCTTTAAAGTCCTTGGGTTCTTCATGTTTGAGTTTCTTCATTAGTGAGTGCTATTGGTCCTCCTACTTGAATTTTGGGTTGAATGCTTGTGTTCTAGGTCAGTGATCAAGTCCTTTGAATACTTTATGCTCTGCACTGATGTTTGTAGTCAGATTTTTTCATGCACCTTTTTGTGGATCTAGTGAGCTTTTGAGTTTGTTAGTTCCGCCAAGGTTAGGGTTTCTTCCATTTATTCTTGTTGGTTGAAGTGTGTGACTTTGGGATTTTTTTTTACATCATTCATTTTTATATGTTTATATTGGTCAAATTTACCCAAGTTTGCATTTAGTTGCATTTATAATTTTTGAAATTTTTTTCAAAAGAAAAGACAATTTTTATGCTTTTTGCATTAGGTTGCATCTAGTGAGATTTTTGTTATTTTAAAGAAAAATAAAAAATTTAAAGTCTTGTAGTTTCTTATGCTTAGCTTAAATTCATTAGCTTTCATTTTGCAAGTAAACAAAAAGAAAAATTGGCATAGTAGTTGCAATTTGATTTGAAAAAAATATTGTTACAACAGTTTTTTCTTTCTTTTGATGAATATATAACACCATAAAAGTTTCGTACCACTACCTCTGACTAAAAACAACCAATTAAAAATAACAATATAATTAAAAATTACTAGTGAGTTTCTTTTTTCTAGGTTCATACACCAACAAAATTTGGCTAGACTTGTGGACTAGGGATTTTTAACTATCCATAAGTATTTGACTTCAGACGTAGTTGGATTTTCACTAGGTAAATCCTCCTCTATATTGAGTGCATCTCAAAATATCCTCTCACATAGGATTCAAGAATGAGGCCGCATGAGGACCTGGACTGGGGATATAACCCTATGATTCCTTGTTCAAGCGTAGATCAAGATTTTTACGCATATGGGGATCTTGTCAATACAACCTCTTGGGCCCTGTGTGGTGCCAGTGTTGACAGGGTTTCAGGCTTTGCTACCCTGCCCATGTGTATGAATCAGGCTTGCAACTGTTCTACCAGACTCTCAGTGTAGTTGTGGTAGCCTTTAGTCTCTTGACACTAGGGATCATACACAGGTAATACCAGAAGGCTATTTTTGGTTTACCTTGGATGAGCTTGGAAGGTAACCCTGGTAGAAGGTGTGGGAGGGAGGTTGGGTGATTCCTCTGCTTGTGCCTACGAACTTCTATGGGGACATCAAGTAACCATCTATTAGCTTTATTTTGGAAGGAATATCTTATACTTGTTGTGTCTATTTGGCTTTAGGAAATTTTTAGTGAGTGGTGTGTGGTTTTTTTTATTTAGTTTTCCTTTAGGTGTGTGTGAGTTAAATTTTTAGCTGTGGAGGAACAACCTCTCTGTAGGTCAAGAAGGTTGCAAAACCTAACTCCATCTGACATAGTGGAGCCTCCACCACCCACTCAAAGGCGGAGACTAGATACTGACGGTTCATTTGAACTGGTAGGAGTTAGTGATGTTCTAGGTGAACCAAAAATTAGGAATAATATGGTAGATACAACTACAATAGAGATTAAAGAATTGTAGGTTGACGGGTTTGCAAGGAACTTTAACTAGCCTCTAACTGACTTAAGCGATCCTGTGATTGTCCAATTTCTTCCTTTGGATTCACCTATTATTGGTGTTCATGTGAGCAGAGTTATGGCTAGATCTGGAGAGGGTATTTCTACCCTGACTTCATCCATTTTGGCTGGAGGAGTGCCACCTCCCTCGGTTGGTACTCCAAGATCAAATGTACATACTGCACCTTTGTCACCAAGTAGTCGAGTGGTGCAACCATCGAATCCCTTGACTATAGTAGGTCCTTCTGGTGGGGTGGTCATTGGGATCCCTAGTGCATCATTTTCTTCCCCCTCTTTTATGCATACTTCTCAGAGTAGACCTAGTGGATCCTCCTTGTTTGTTTATGGTTTCCCTTGGAATGGAGGGAACATACCCCCATCCACTCCTTATGTAGGTCCTACACCTACATAGGTGGGGATGCAGCTTGGAAACACAAGCACTTTTAGTCAAGGTTTTCAAACACCGATTTCAACCCCATTCAGGAGCTCTCCCTTTTCTCTTTTTAGTGGATGGATAGTAGCTCCTGTCTTTCAGACTCTAGTTTCATCTAGAGCGGATCAAACCACCTATACTGTACCGCACACAAATAAAACACTGGATTACGAGTGGAATATGTTTCAAAGTAATCCAAATACTTCACAACCGACGGCTGGGGGAAAACCCACCTTTACGTTTGGGAACGAGGGGGGAATTCCTTTTACTTCCTAGGCTTGAGATTTTCAAGCTCCGGTTAGGCCTAAACCTCCCTTCCTGGCAACTTTAAACTTGCCATACTTGTCAAAGTTGATGAATAAACCAGTGAAGCATAGTGCCACATGGTCGCCTGTTCCTAGCAAGTTACCCTTGGACATTTCCAAGTTTGAGGGCAAGGCTGGTGAAGACCCAAGTTCCCATATCACCACTTTCCACTTATCGTGCTCCTCAAACTCACTAAACAATGACACTGTATGATTGAGGATTTTACAAAGAACCTTGACTAGTGCTACAACAAAGTGGTATATTGAATTTCCCTCTACTACATTTGACAGTTTTTTTGGACTTAGCAAATATGTTTCTTAATCACTTCTAGCTTCCTGTCGGGTATGATGCCGACACAAACCTATTATATACCTTTTGGTAAGACAAAGGCACACATATCTCATATCATATCCAAGAGTGGTGAAGAATGAATAGGATTATCAATGAAACCATACCCCCCAAATTCTTGTTAGAGTGGTTCCTAAAATATTTATTGCCTTATATATCTAAGGATGTACCCACCTCAAGGGTAACTGTAGAAAGGATTTATCCCTACTACAGGGGTAGGAATGGCTCCCTTGTGACTATAGGGCACAAGGGTAGGTTCCTACTCATAGAAAATAGTAAAAAATAGAATGGAAATATGACATAAACAGAGCTGCGAATTGAAACTAAGCTAATCTAGGCAAATGGCTACAATAGTAAACTAAATCTAATAGCTAATGACAGAAAAATAAAGAGGAGATGATGGAGCATTGTTGAACCCCTCTACACACAGTATGTTATGGTTCCGCCTCCAAAACCTACAAAATAAACCTACACTACCATGGAGACAGCCTGCAAACAATGTTAATGAAAAAACTACAAATAGAGATGAGGGTCAGAAAGTAAAACTAAATAAAACAAGCATAAAAATAGATTATACCTCACTTAGGTGGAAATGGGCCACCATGCCCTAGCTCATGGGAGCACCTCTCTCTTGGTTGGGAAGCAATGGCTTGGAGAAATGGAGATGGAGGAGAGGGAGAGTGGGTGGTTTGACAGAAAGAGGTCTCAAAGCATCCACAGGCATCATAACAATAGGCAAGTGAGGAGTGTTTTGAGAGTGACCCCCCACCCTCCTTATATAGTTTTTCCAAGGGGTTTTAGGGTTTTAAGCCCTTGGTCAAGGATTTAGCCCATTTTTTGGGCCTTTATCCCCTTTCGCCCTAACTTTAGCCCCTTTCAGGGTTTTAGCCCTTTTTTGAGGGATTTAGCTCCTAGGGGTCTATTTTGGGCTCTTTTTGGGGTTTTTTAGCCCTTTTCTTCATCCTTGGACTCTTTTGGAGGTGTGGGGGTAAAATGGAAGGTCTTATGGAGTGAAATGAGTGTTGTGAGATGGTGTCCTTGGGTGGTGTAGGCCATAGAGAGCTATGTGGGGGATTTTTGGGTAAACAGATTGCCCCCTGATGTGTGAGGGTAGGAGCTCAACGTATGGCCGACGAACATCATAGGATTTGCTGTCGAGAGGTGGTGCTTCTGGGGTTGGGGCATGGTGGATTTTGGTTTGGTATTAATTTGGTTCCTATCAATGGGCGAGATACAATAAATGTGTGACATATATATGGATGAGGTGGCCATTCCCATGCTCGTGATAATGTCAAAAGAATCATTTGATCTATGCTTTGAAATACAAGAGCCGATCATATACAACTGATGTTACAATGTTGGTTGCCTCTCATGGGAGGCTGAATACAATATTGATTTCGTACATTGGACCCATGGCATTCTCATGGAATGCTACATCTTCATGACTGACGGTATGTTGGATCTGGAATGGGACATAGCTGTATGGACTCACTGATTGAGAGTCAGAGTCTCTGTGGTACAAGTATGCTGCATTAATCATAAAGGTATACCACAACACTACTGGGGCTCCTGATCATTGTCTCCAACACAACCCATAAATCACAAGGGACATAACCTGTTTAGGTCCCTTGAGTCGACTCACCGATGTGCTAAAGTCAGGTGACATCTAGGGTCTTCAACCAAGTACTATGCGGAAAAAACCCTATATGAATCTCAATGGTGCGATGATGGAGTTGAAGTCAAGAATGTGAGAAAAAACCATCCCAAGAGGCACTAAGGACTCCTCTCAAGTGGTCCAAGGAACTCATCAATGATGTTAATGAAACCAAGGTACAGGGACCTCTTGGTCTATCCTCTAGAATATGTGTGTTGGCATCGATAGAGGGAGACCTGCCCCTAGTCAAGGCAATGATGTTTCCTTGACTAGAAGTGTGAGGGATAACTGAAAGGTGTGAAGCAATCTACGGACTGGCTCACTGAATTGGGGGGAAGACGAGGGAAGGAAAAAAATGAATAGGGGTAGGGGGGGAGTGGGAGACTCAAACTTCCTTTGTTCAGAGTATGATGGTAGGGTGGACTAGGAAGCAAATGAAACAAACCCCAGGGAATGGGATCATAGCTGTAATACCAGGAATGTCGCTGCAGATGGGAAATACTTGGAGGAGGTGGACACTTTTGATACTAATGGGATCCAAGGAAGACACATTGCAGAGTACTCTAAAAAAAGGCGACCCAATGTGGGGATGTTGCCAAACTATTTTCTATGGGGTGGTGTCTAGGGACACCGTTGTGGTACAATCTCATGGATTTTGGGTGAGCCCAAGAAGGTAAATGATCGATGGTGCTTTCAATTTTAGAGAGTCTGAAAGCACGAAGAAGACTCTAGTGGGGGCTCTTTTTCATTGGTATTCTCCTATGCCCTAAAAAGGATAAAAGTATACATAGGAGAGCTCACCCATACTGGAGGGGATGAGAGACTTCTTTACCATTGGTAGTCTAATCAGGCCGGAAAAAGGTTAAACCTATACTGACTGGACGGTCATTCAAATACTTTTACGAGCATGAATGAAACCAAGTTTGCTCAGCGATCTTTTCTTGTTGAGACAGCTGGAAAAGAGCTTAACGACAACTGGTGGTGAGACTTTTCGTAAAGTATGGTCCCTCTGCCCGAGAAAGCACAAAAGTATGTAGAGGGGAATGGTCTTGGCTTGAGTGTGCCAAGGAGGTCCTTTTCATGAAATGGTCTACATGGTCCATAAATGGAGGTAAACGAGATGATGTAGACGCCCTTTCGTATACTTTAGCGAGCGGGAAAGGAAGCAGCTGCGCTTGGTGATATTTTCATTGTTTTAAGGAGTCAAAAAAGAGCTTAAATGAAACTCCAATGTGGTCAACCAGTGGTGGCACATGTGGTGCCCCATGTCAAGATGGTGGACAGAGGTCCAAAGGTCATCCACACAGTATGGAAGGAGAAAACGGCTCTCAAACATACCAATACATGCATGGCATAGATCACGATAGAGGCCTGCGAGATGGTGTGGCAGAGGCACACAAACTGAGGTGGCTCTCAGATAGAGGTCAAGAGAGTGTGTGTGTGTGTTGCGGTGGATGAACTTAACTACATGTGATCTGAGTGCAAGTCCAAGGGCACTTATATGCCAAATACATGCAAGAAAAGAAATCATTTTGTGGACAGTGGTCTAGAGGTCTGAGTAAGGTGTGGTGAATGGAAAAGACAACTATGTGTTAAAATTACAAAATAAAAGCTAAAATTATAGTCCTTAATGGGCGTCGGCCCATGGACACTTCTATGCCAAATACATGTATGAAAAATCAAGGGTTTTATGGATGATGGTCTAGATGTCCACATGAGGTACGGTGAAAAAGACAATTATAAAATGAACAGACAAAAGTATAGTAAAATCCCTAACGGGTGATGGCCCGACAACTTGCATGAGTAGTGGTTGGGTGGTGTGATACGAGTACCAGTCCGTAGACACTCACATCGTCATGTCATGGCTCGTGAATCGAGGTGAATTGTGGGAGATGGTCCTAAAATTGACTAATTAAACATGAGACAGTGGTCTCATAATGAGATAAAGGGTGGAATTCTGAAACCATTGGTGTGAATAGTGTCTCAAACGGAGTCTGTATGGTCCTTTTATGTCGATTAGAAGAAATTAGGTCAAATGGGGCCTATAAAAGGGGAGGGTCCACATGGTGAAGTGTCATTGTCACTGTTCATTGTGGAGTTGGAAAGGTGGGCCTAATTATTCATTTACTAATTTCTCTTGATCCAATCGATGGTTTCGTGAGTCACGACTTGCAGGTAAAAGCTCTCATTGAACCTCTTCATTTTGATGGCTTATTTACTGAATTTGACCACCTAGAGGCCCCCCATGGGCTGTTTGGGGTTTCATGTGCACCAGGTCACTCATTTCGAAGGGAAAGGTGTGCCCTGGGCACACCTGTTGGGCCATTATGAGCTCCCTGGGTGCTCCTTTTGGTAAGATAAGTGTGCGCTGGCCTCCTTTGGGTGGCTTTTTGATGGTGGGGATGTATGACATCAGGGTTTTTGCTTTGTGCAAAATGGTGGAGATCAAATGGAGGGAAAAAGAATACAAGCCAGTCATAGATGCATCGTTACATGATGGGGGTGCTAGAGATACAATAGCCCACTATGGGTTGCTGAAGTTTATGAGGATTCTTCTTATGCAGAGCTTGGTTTTTCTAATGCAAACTCTGATTGGTTTTTGGGATGTTACTAAGGAGGTGTTCCTCTTCCAGGGCTAGCGTATTGAGATTACACTAGAGGAAGTGCATTTCATTACTGGGCTCCCAATACTGGGATTAGTTGGTGACTTGGCACCTGTACTGTCTCGAGGGGAGACATTAGAGGATTTATGTGAGCAGCACTGTTATGCTACAACATATGTGCGTGGTTCTTACATCCTAATGTGTGACATTGAGGAGTTGTCCACACAGGCGGTGGGGACTTTACTGCAGCGCATCTTGGGTTCCACGAGGAGCCACAAGATTTTTGGTGGTCAGCTACAGTTAGTAGAGCGTGCCATTGGTGGCACATATTATGCATGGGGCCAGATGTACTTTCTTTGGCTCCTTTCTATGTGCTTTCTTCTTTGAGAAAGTACATACACTTCATCCTCATCGGGCTGTGGAGGACAGTGGTCCACAAGAGCCGAGGATGTATAGGTGGTGCCAGATGATGATTCGCGAGGGTGGCAGTAGAGTGGGCCGCTTCTTCATAGAGGAGTTGTTGGAGCAGTGGCTCCAGCTGCCTATGGTGATCAAGGAGTACTCGTATGCAAGTATGGACTTCCAGGGAGATCCTGAGATGCCTCGACCTTTTGGTCATGCTTGGGGACTAGCTGGTATGTATGCTTGATGTTTTTATGTTCATCTTTGTGCATAGTATAGTTGAGCTGGTTAGTGATTTTCATATTAATGTATGTGGACTGATGGTGTCCTTGCTTGTGTGTGTAGATGTTGGTCCTCACTCGCCACCTGGGCATCGGAGGCAGGTTGTTACTGTACCTCCTGTGGAAGCTTTTGTAGTGGCCCCTTCCAAGAACTCTCATAGGTGGCAGTAGGATATGGATGGACCGGTACCGTACATGGAGGAGGTGGCTACTGGAGTGTCAGATGTTGGTTGGCAGCACCTGAACACTAACTTTATTGCTGCTATTCACAATCTTCCTCCTGAGTCGACGGGCATGATGAGGAAGATGGAAGTGGCGTGTGAGCACTTTCGCCGGATGGCAAGAGGTGGTGTTCTTGCATTGGATACGTCCTCTTTGGAGGATGATGAGTCCGAGTCAGATGATGGGTCTGAATCAGATTAGTAGCCTTGTGGGGCTGTTCCTAATGTGTGGGTGCACTTAGGGATTTTTGTGTCGCTTATGTATATCCTGTTGAGAAAGCATATGTGGCTTCTCATTTTTGTATTTGACATGTTGTGGACATGTGACTATATGAATTTATATATATATTTTTGATGCATGTGGATGCGCTTTTATGGTTTTATTATGAGTCTTTTTATTATGTTGTGGAATGCAAATTCCTATGTGATGTATTATTACATTGTGTGTATATTTTTAGACATGATTATGCATTATGTTATGGTTGTATGTTTCCTATATGCTATTATGGATGTGCCAATTTAGAATATCGTTAGCCATTTGATCTGCGACACTATTGAGGTTCCTAGGAACATGTGTGAATGTGATGGATTCAAATGTTCTAACCATGTGTTTAGTGTGCAGGTACTTTCTAAAGAGGCAGGGATCGCGAACTCGGTAGTGGTTGTTTAGTTGAGAAACAAGCAGTTGGGAGTCTAAGAAGACATCGAGATGATGAATTCCTAACTGTAGAGTGGCGGCCAAGAGGCCATTGACACCATCATACTCTGCCTAGTTGTTGGTCGTGGTGCCCATGCATATTCCATTGATGTGGATCAACTCATGCAATGGGGAGTAGATTACCCATGCAGCCGAGGCAAGGTTTGGGTACCATCTTCTTGCTCCATCTGTGAATCCCATATACTGATCTGGGGTGTGGTCCATCTGAAGCAATGAGAGGAAATGATACATAAGACATAATTGGGAGAAAATGTGTAAAACAAAAAATGGAAGGATTATAATACAATTTAGAATGCTGCCACTCAAAGGGGTGACGTTAGGGGGAAAGTCATTTGGACTTTCCCAAGATCAACGGTCATTCCTTTGTGTGACATGATGAATCCTTGGAGACGGCCTATGGGGACGCAGAAAACACACTTGGATGGGTTCAAGCAGATTCTGCATTGGGGACATCACATGAGGACTTGTCACAAGTTGTCTATGTGTTGTGTGTGGTTTTGTGACCGTGTGATAAGGTTGTTGAAACAAACCAACATGATGTGCATGAGATCACGGAAGCAGTGCGTCATGGTGCGTTGAAAGGTGGCTCCAGCAATTTTGAGGCCAAAGGGCATGACTCGGTAGGCGAATGAGCCCCATGGGGCTATGAATGCCGTCTTGTAACGGTCTTCTTTCCGGATTTGGATTTGGTTGTATCCGGAAAAACCATCCATGAAGGAGAAGGCCTCATGTCTGGTGCATGCATCGATGATCTGGTCGATGAACGACGTGGGGAAGTTCTCTTTGGGACATGCCCCATTAAGATCGTGAAAGTCTATGTAAACGTGAATGGTATCCTGTTTTCTATTCACGGGAACAGGTTTAGAAACCCAAGTTGTGTATGCAATGGGATGAATGAAGCCGGTTGTGCGCAACTTCTCTATCTTGACTTTCACCACAGCCACTTTGGATGGATGGATGGGCCATTGCTTCTGGCGGATGGGTGCCACATCAGGCCATGTGTCGATGTGGTGTTCCATAATGGATGGATCTAAGCCGGGCATTTTAGTGTATGACCAGGCGAATATGTCATGGAATTCTTGGAAGAGAGCGGTGTAGGCATCGACCTCTTCCGGGGAGCAATATGCCCCCGAGATGATTTATTCAACGATCTCAGAGTTGGTTGAGATGTAGATTTTAATTGTTGGTGAAATGTTCACCATGTTTCCTTCTTCGAAGGCATTGGGTGCTGGGATTGGGTTCTTGAACTAGTCAACCTTCCCATGGATGAAATCTTTGGGCTCCATGGAAAACTAGTTGGACTACGACACAAGCTCTTCCGGGAGGAAGAACGAGCGATGGTGCATGTCATCCCATGGGTATTCCGGGGTAGTCAGAGCTTCAAGTATCTCCTCATCATTGTTGAAATAACGAAGAGACATGTATGATGGACCATCTTTGGAGATGGAGATGAGTTGGTCGGGGGAACTAGACATCATGTAAATGGACATGGTGTCGGACGAAGGATGAGGTGGATGAACTTCTTCGATCAAGGTGATCTCAGACTCAAGGGAATGGTGATGGAGGTCATCCAGAGCCATTCGAAATTTGGGTAAGTATTGGCAATGGTGGGAGTAATGTCCATACAAGCCGCAAAGGGTGCAAGCATGGTTTGTCCTTAATTCCTTGTTCTTTACTACTGGCGCAGTTGGGAGTTCAACCATGGGGATGTTTTCATTCATATCCATGGCATCTAGATGCACATAGATCATTAGGATTTTGGGGCAATACTGAGTTGGATGGACCTATTGTTCGTAGATGGCACAAGGTGGAACTTGTCGTGGTTTTGCAATGGCTTTGGTGCTCTTTCCCCTAGCCCTTTTAGGTTGGGGTGGTGTAGGTGCGGGTGCAGTGGTTTGCCTATGCGGACCGGGTGGGGGGTGGGACTCAACCGCAATAGGTTGCACCGGATTTAACACAACCTGGGGCATTGCTGGTTGAGCGGGTGGATCTAGATACCACACCGGGATCCCCAACGTAAAGTTGGGTAGACTTAAAGTGGCCATGACCGGCTTTCTCTTGACACCAGGTGGGGGAAAGAGGAAGGGAATTGTATGGATCAGATATGAGCCCACATAAATCCCAACTGGTTGCATGTGGGGGTGAGGTTGTGGTTGTGGCTGCGCATAATGCTGCTGCTGCGGATGATGTTGCGGCTGTTGTTGGCGTTGCGGCTGTGGATGATGTTCTGGTTGTGGTTGGGGATACGGTTGTGATTGTTGTTTGGGTGCAGCGATGCTTGATGAAACCATGCACAAGTCCACAGTTTGATTTTGTGTCGATGGTGGTGACACCAACGGGAAAGGAGCCATCATGGTGGGATCGGTAAACAACCCAGGGCCCACATTCAACAGTGGGGAGGCTGGTGTGTTTTCAACCATAGTGTTGGTTGCAGGGATGATGTTAGCATGTGCAGTTGCCCCTTGCGGCTCGGTGGTGGTGATGGTAGGGATAACATTGGCAGGTGCTATTAACCCTTTCAAATCATGGTAGGTGAGCTGGTCAACCATCACAATCTTCCCTTCATGGGGGAACATCATGAGGTGGAAGACAGTTGACGATATGGCTTGCATGGCATACATGTAACTCCTCCCAAGGAGGAGTTTGTAATCCAGTTGAGCATTGAAGACCTCGATGTTGATCATGACTGGCTTCCCCGCTAACGTGATGGGGACATGGGGGAGGATTCCTTGGGCTTTAGTGGGGTGTCCATCATAATCCCATAGAGTCATGGAGGACAGTTGTAGAATTGGTGATCCAAGCTTCTACCAAACCAAGGTAGACATGACACATGTGGATGCCCCCTCATCCACTATGCATCGATGTACAACCAAGTTTCGGATGGATACCGGGATTTGGAAGGCGATAGTGGAGGGCATGTGCAACTCTCCATTCTCTGTGTCAAATGTGATTAGGTTGGAATCGGAGGGGTCTACTGCCCCTCGAGTGGCTAGTAAGGCTTTTCGCTACATTGGGCACATTTTAAGTACCTCAAGAGCGGACATGGTGGTTTACGTTTGGGACAAATCATCCACAATGCTATAGCTGACTGCAGCTCTAGCTATGGAGTTATTGGCAATTCTACATATGGGGGGTGCGGGAATGGGGGTAACTGGAGAGGTAGGTTGGTTGTCTTAGACGTGGATGCTGCTGATGAGTCAGCAGGTTCGGTGGTGGTACCGTACTGATTTCGTCTAGTTTGTAAGTTGAACTCTTCAGTGGTCATGGTCATCAAGTGGTGAACACATGTTTCAGCCGTGGGTGGTGTCCCTAGAGCAGTTGGATTGGCCTTGGGAGGGGGAGCGGTTGCTACCAATCCTTGGACTGGTAGTGGGTTTTGAAGCACCATGGGAGGAGGTCCTTGTGGTTCCTAGTTGGGTTGGGGTTGAGTGGAGACATTGGCGGCCTATTGGGCCTCCTTTTGAATGGCCTGCTTAGCGCGAGCATTGAGGTAACACTCAAACATGTAATTCCCGTAGACATCATAGAATGTACATGGTTGGTTTGTGCACAATAGTGTGTTGCGTCTTGGTGGATTTTGTTGTGGGGGGTTCTAGGCTGGCCGGTTAGCTGCGGCATTATTGGGAGGGTTCGGTTGCTGAACGCCTCCCTGCGGTTGGTTATTGGCTTGGTTGCGGGGCCGGTTGTTTCTAGCTTTCCCTTGTTGATTGTTAGGGGTAGGTTTGTTGGGACGGTTTTGTTGTGAAAACACTTGTCCCAATGGAGCGGGTGGAGTAGGGGCTTGAACTTGTTGCACTGGTGGTGCATAGTATATTTGTGGGGGTGGTGGTGCCATGAATGTGGGCATTTTCCCCACATATTGTTGTGTTGGCCAAGCCATGGCCTGAGCCTACTACACTAGTATAGGTTGTGCATAAGAGGTTGTTGCCTCGGACTGGGACATCACTCTAGCATAGTCCAGAGCTTGGTTTTGGTAAGCAACATTAGTGGTGTTGCTTGGTTGCAGTGCTACGGTAGGTGGTGTCGGTCGAGGCTATGGTTGTTGAGAGACTGACCCTATGATGCCATCCGCTGTGTGGGATGCCCCTGGTGCATTGCGGTAAGAGCTACATGGACAAGGAGTGTCTGGAATGACAGTGTACAAGTATCCAGACTGGGCATAGATGAGGTATTAGTATGGCCTCTTCTTTAGATTAGGTACGTTCAAATGTGACATCCTTTGCGATGGGTGGGAGAAAAGTCTTAAGGAACCAATCCAAGAAGATCCTGTTGTCAAGTTGGATTTTACACAAGCTACGGCGCCATCACCACTCATGGATATGATCAGTGATGTGAGTGGCGGTGTTTTGGTGACATGATAATAGGATCTCCACTCCCTCATCATATCTGATGGGGAGTTGGAAATACTGTAGGAACATGAAGGCTAGGGATTTGAAGTTAGGGTACTTGGCTTGTGGCAGCTCAATGTACCACTTGGTTGTGGCACCTGTAAGGGTGCGTTGGAACAACCTCAGTCTGATGGATTCATCTACGATGCTATTGGATGAGCACCATAGATGGAATGTCATTATATGATTTTGGGGACATTCCCTGACTTTACCTTCAAACTTTGGGATGTATGAAGGAAGCTTAGTTGGCATGGGTGGCCAAAAAATCTTGGTGATGGATGGGGTCATTCATCAATCTGGCCAAGTCAGGCTAGTTCAAATGAGCCATGAAGGGTAGATTTGACCCCAAGTTGATATGGGATGGGGCCGTAATGGGGGCGGGGTTTGCATCTGCATGGCTACGGGTGCTTATGGTGGCACCATGGTGGATGGGACAATGCCCCCAAGTGTTGTGGGTGGGATGGTATGGGTAGCAAGGGAATTTCCCCCATGTATGGTGGTAGGGGCAATGTGGGTGGTCGATGCACTACCCGCCTATGTGGTAGGGGGGACAATGTGTGTGGAGGGGCCGCTGCCCCCATGTGTTACCACTGGGCCAGCTTGGATGGTCACTATGGGTGGTGGCAATTAGCTAATGATAGTCTTCATGACTATGCTTGGACCACTAGCCAAGTTGTGAGTGACAGGTTGTGATGTGGACATTGGTCCACTTGCTAAGGTTAGGCCGGAAAATGGATCCGAGTTGGCACTAGCCATGGGGCTTGATGGTGCAGTGTGGAGGTCTGGTTCAGACTGATATGGGTTTGAATCAGAATCAGAGGATGTGTGACCCTCTGATGGTGTGGGAGATCACTAAGAGCGGCTACGATGGTGCCGACTGAGTGTTCCAAATGGTGGTGGTTCGCCTCTTAGGCGTGAGGAAGATCGTGGAGGATCAATTTTGTTCGCTTTTGTGTATGAAACTAGTG
This sequence comes from Pseudotsuga menziesii, assembly GCA_001517045.1. Classification (NCBI taxonomy): domain Eukaryota; kingdom Viridiplantae; phylum Streptophyta; class Pinopsida; order Pinales; family Pinaceae; genus Pseudotsuga; species Pseudotsuga menziesii. The sequence goes on from LPNX011085719.1 coordinate 366,778, forward strand.
GGTATGAGATTTGGACCCCAGTTTCAATGGATTCCTATTGGCTAAATGTGGTCTCTCATCCACCAATACTACCAGAAGACAGCGCTTGGCTTGTTCCTCGTGGGTGCTTCTACTCAATCAGAAGGGGTCGTTGCCCGTTTCGCTTGGCAATTCCTCTCAACGGCTAGCTATTTTGGGGTTCCTGTGATACTCCTCATAATGAGTTTCTAGGCAAAGCCCAAGTACTTCCCACAGTTGTAGCAGTCGGGGACTTATGTCCTCAAAGACTATAGAATTGATTGAACTTAGTGTAAATTTGGTAAATTTTAAGGCTTACTCAGTGTCATGAATTGAATTGGGTTAATTATTTGGTATGGTGTGTTGGTTTGCTTGTTTGTTCTGGTACTTGGTTTGCAATATGGTTTATGAATTCATGGTAGAGTTCATATCATGGTTTTGTATGCAAACATAAACATAAATTTGTAAGAAAATGTAGTGATTAACCCTGAATTGTTAGCCTAACTAAATGTCTACCTCTCCATGATATTCTTCTGCAACCAAGAGAAGGTGTTGGGCTCTCAACACAATGGGACTAAGCCCATCCGTAGATCCTCAGGTCACCTCCCAAGTGCTAGGTTGGTCAAGTAGGGAGGATGCTTAGCACCGTGAGAAGCCCTCCTTCTCTACCCCCCGTACCTTCCAGGTCACCTAGTTTTAGTGGTTTGGGAAAAATACCATGGAGTGCCTAGATCTATACGAGCTTACCCTTCATCGTATCCTAGAATACCCTGGAGGGTGATGACCGGGTAGAGGAGGAAGGGGGCAGCAAGATGGTTAATTTTAGGTTATTTTTAGTTAAGCTAGTTCATTTTATTAAACCTTAATGATTGATTTAGCATATACACTTTGTTCATGGATTTATTTGCAGAAAATGAAAACTGGAATTAAAAGGGACCTACAATGGTGGACAGAGGCAGCTGGGCCGCACTGACAGTCCTCTAAAACTACAAATTACTATTAATTAAACTAAAAAAAACTTCTATGTGATAGGCCGCACATTTATGACCAAATCCTGCGAGGGGGCCACAATATTTTTCCAGAAATTAGCGAGGGGGTCACACAAAATGCCAAAATAGCCGCAACTTGAGCTCCGGGGCTGAAGTCATGCCTGTTTGAGGATTAAGTGCGCCCTAGGTGCGCCTATCTAGGGATTAAGTACACCTTGTCTCACCTTTCCCCCAATAAGAGCGACCTGCTCTGGAAATGGGTGTTTTTGGTGATGTAGGGTGAGACTTGGCTTGGCCTAGCAGAGGCTTTGGCACTGACAAAAAATAGGAAATAAAGAAGATTTAAACAGATCTAACATAAATTTTTTGAAAACTAGGGTAAAACCTAAAAAACTTGAAAACTTGAAATTTTTTTCCCAGGGATCCTATGGGATCGACCTAGGGGAGTCGCCAAAGCTGTAGCAAGGATTTCTACCTACTACAGGGGTAGGAATGGCTCCCTTGTGCCTATAAGGCACAAGGGTAGGTTCCTACTCTTAGAAAACAGTAAAAAACAGAATGGAAATATGACATAAACAGAGCTGTGAATTGAAACAAAGCTAATCTAGGAAAATGGCTACAATATTAAGCTGAATCTAATAGCTAATGATAGAAAAATAAAGAAGAGGAGATGATGGAGCATTGTTGAACCCGTATGCACACAGTATGTTAGGGTTCCGCCTCCAAACTTGCAAAATAAACCTACACTACAATGGAGACAACCTGCAAACAATGTTAATGAAAAACATGCAAATAGAGATGAGGGTCAGAAAGTAAAAATAAATAAAACAAGCATAAAAATAGATTATACCTCACTTAGGTGGAAATGGGTCACCATGCCCTAGCTCATGGGAGCACCTCTCTCTTGGTTGGGAAGCAATGGCTTAGATAAATGGAGATGGAGGAGAGGGAGAGTGGGTGGTTTGAGAGCAAGAGGTATCAAAGCATCCATGGGCAGCATAACAATAGGCAAGTGAGGAGTGTTTTGAGAGTGACCCCCCACCCTCCTTATATAGTTTTTCCAAGGAGTTTTAGGGTTTTAATCCCTTGGTCAAGGATTTAGCCCCTTTTTTGGGCCTTTAGCCCCTTCCGCCATAAATTTATCCCATTTTAGGGTTTTAGCCACCTTTTTGGGCCTTTAGCCCCTTCCACCCTAACTTTAGACCCTTTTAGGGTTTTAGCCCCTTTTTTAGGGATTTATCTCTTGGGGGTCTATTTTGGGCTCTTTTTTGGGGTTTTTAGCCCTTTTCTTCATCCTTGGGCTCTTTTGGAGATGTAGGGGTCAAATGGAAGGTCTTATGGAGTGAAATGAGTGTTGTGAGATGGTCCTTGGGTGGTGTAGGCCATAGAGAGCTATGTGGGGGATTTTTGGGTTAACAATAACCATTGAAGAAGAGGCCATCCTTAGGGGCCAACAAATGGATTTGATATATGCTTAGTCTGGTATATTATATGAAATCATACATGAGGCACCATGGTATACCTACAGTGTCGATAAACCCAAGCCTGGACCCCATGCCAATGGGGTGGTTGGTTTAGTTAATTCTCCCATTGTAGAGGTGTTGCTACCGCAACCTGTTTCCCTGATTTTAGTCTTTTACTTAAACTCAGGGACCCCTCCTTGTCATTAGTTGCTCGAACCTACTGTTGAAAGTTTGGCGTCTTGGAGCTTATCTTGTGTTTGAAGTCGATTGCTCGACTTTTTTAAGTGTTTGTCCAAGTTATCTTGAGTCGTGCATTTTTCCTGGTACCCGTCAAAGTTTGAAATTTTTGCATGAACAAGGGAAAAGACGGTTTTTAGGATGCAAGTTATTTCTAGCTATGATGTTTTTCTCTCTTTGGATCGGGCCTCTTTTGGAGGAAGAAGAGTCTTATCCCACCCGCCGTTGCGGCCCGTAGAACAAAGTCTCCGCCCGACCCACTTCTCTCCGACGCCCGATCCGAGTTGTGAATCGCTTGCCCCAGATTTCCTGTTCACCCGACGTTGCGGCTGGGGAGATAAAGTCGGGCCCCGACTTGAGTTTCACCCGATGCCCGAACTACCGCCTTTGCAGCTTCCGTCGCCTGTCCGTAGCTTGCATCCCATCCGCCGTTGCGGGTGGCGGAGTAGTCCGCCCGCCGATCCACTCTCCTCCGCCGCCCGATCACCTACGACGCTCGTTTTCCACTTCCTCTCTTCCCGTGCTCGCCCACCATTGTGGCTCCCCGAAACTTACCCATCCGATGCCTGATTATTAGCCCACCCGACAGCCGTTTCTCTTCATAAGTTTTCGCCCTTAAATCCAGGCCAATTTCTTTGTGAATCTTTCACTAGGGTTATAAAATTTTGATGGTCGATGTCTCAAGTTAGTGGATAATGTGCATAAATTACGTGCAGGGAGAATCACAGGGGTCACGAAGGCGGTATGCGGCAAGAAAAGAGACAACCCAAACAGATGACAAAGGCGCCACTGAAGCGTTTCAGCAGTTACTATCAGAAGGTAAAACGTTTATTCAAATGATTGAAGAAAACGAAACGGCCAGGAAGGAAATTGAATCACCAAGAGCGCTGAAAGGTCACGCGCCGAGGGAACCCAGGGGACATCAGTTGTTGTTTAAATAATGGGAAGCCCGATGAAATGGGGGCTTTTTCCCTTAGAAAATTTTGTAACTGTTGACTCGGAAGAGGAACTATTTCGTTTTTCGAAGTGAACTGCAATTTTGTCTGCTGGAAAGAGTAAAGAAGTGAAATGTACCAATGCTATTCAATGAATAATGATGAAGAAGAACTATTTCGTGTTCAGCTATATTTCATGCGCTGTGAGGATATTTGATGTTTAGAACCTAAGTTCTTGTTAATTATTCTGCAGTCTTTTCTGGGATACATTTGCACTATGAGCAATAATTGCTGTTATAGAATGATCGGTTAACTGGTTATTCAAATATTTGTAGTTTTCATGTGCTTTGGGAAAAGTATCAGCTATCTGTAGTTTTCTTACAGTATGTGATTCTTTATTGCTCATTTAAGATGATAGCCTCGCTCCCTAGGGATAGTTTAGATAGCTAGTCGTTTCTGTTCGTATCTGGTTTGTTTACTTGTGAGCATAAGATGAGAGGTAAGAACCTGCGCAGCACTTTGTGACAGCCCCCCTGCATTTAAACCAACTTGCATTTAATTAGGCACGCGCACATCATTTCCTTTCAGTCAAAATACAAAAACTCGGTGGGCCGGGCCGCAACCGGTAAAGCCTTTGTTTGTTACTTTGACCTACGGTAGCCGGACCGCAAACCGGATGGATTCCCTATACTAAACAGTCGGCGGGCTAGTTGGGAACGCTGATTGGGGAGAATCCCTTACTGTTGCCGCCTGCGAATTTCCAGGCCTCAACAGTTTTGGCGCTAGAAGGAGGGCCGCCAGTGCATGGCTGGCCAAGGAAACCCGTTTTCCCGAGAATATTCCACTGGTCACAGTTCTGAAAGTAGTGTACCACGCAATCCAATTCCGGAAGAAGAAGAAAGAGAACATCTATACCCTGTTCGCAACGAGATTGTTAACGATCTGAGAAGACACACCAGGGCATACTTAAAGAAGATTGGAGGATTACCTATCATCCCTGAGTTTCCTAAAAGAGAATATAAGAGAAGAGACCATCCTCTAATAGAAGATTCAGTGTTGGTTGGAGATTGGCAGGAGCTAGTAGAGACTGCCTTACAAGAGGTAGAGCTACCTTTGAATCAAGAAGGCCCTGAGACTCCTTACACTTCTCCTGTTCACACCCCTATTGTTTCACCTCCGCATTCTCCACCTCGACTTATGGCAGCAGCTAACGCAAACCAGCCACCTAATCCTCCAAACCCCCCACCTGCATGGAAAGCCAGATCACCTCTGAATCTGACCGCACCGTTGCACGACCTACCCCAGGCCTTTGAGAAGCTACTGCCCAAGTTTGACCCAAATGATAAAATCCTGGTGGATGATCATCTACAGAGTTTCTACTTGGC
>LPNX011085743.1:14605-50066 GCA_001517045.1 Pseudotsuga menziesii
GTGAATCATTCATAAAATTATAAAACCTTGTAACATCTTGGTGAATCTTTTGCTAGAAATACTTGGTTTTTGATTCCACAGATTACTAGGGTAGTGCAATAGAAGAGAATATACCAGATCTTGAATCTCTTGACTCCTAGACCCTTAAATGAACAAATCCATGAATGAGGAGAGGAGGGTTTTATTTATACATTTCATAAGAAGTATTGGGTCACTCGCAGTTGGAGGTGTTGGTGAAACACAACTACATTGACTAGATTTAGGGAAAGTGGGGAATCCACTTTTTATCTCATCCTGTAATGGCCCAGCGGAAAAGTGGGGACCCAAATCTTGACATACCAACAAAATGATAGAATTGAACACTTTACATTATGGATTTATTATGGCACCCACAAACCATTATTACAACATGGTGTATTATCAATACCCACAACCTTAATATAGTGTATGAATCCCTAATTATCTTATTTTCCAAATCTCTCATTTTTAAGCTACCCTCTATGAAAAAATAACCTACTTATCTATTTATAGATACGAATGCCAATTTTTCCTTTATTTTGCTCACAATCAAAATATGAATTATGCCAATTGATTTATAATTTTTAGAGTTAGTTAGAAACTTGCAATAGTTATTAGAAATAAGAATATGCACTAACAAGAATAAAGAGAACATTAATGCATCAATATGCATATCATTAGAACTACTTTGTTAAAGACTACTTTTTCTCGGATAAATTGAGCAGGTTTTTGTATCCATGTCCTTGAAATCTTTAAAAGCATGCAAAATGTGGTAAAATTGTTTTGCACCCTCATTGAATACAAAATACTATATATCAAATAGCATTATGTCTTTATCTCGCGTCAAACATGCCCTGTACATATTAAATACAATCATGATGGAAATGAAGGATTGTGTTCCAACTAAATAATATATTTATCATACATAAGTAGATCCATTTATAGATGATGAAAGAAATTACACATCAAAACAAATCACCAAAAAACACTTTATTTATGAAAACACAAAACACAAAACATCATAAAACAAGTAACGGTACCCAACAAATTTAGGTCACAAATAAAATTAATGAACTTGGCAATATAAATAAAAAAATATACCTATCAAGAACTTCTTAATACAAATAAAAGAATCTACTAGTGTGCTTTGGACACTATACAAGAAGGTATCTAAAATAATGGCCATCATGTTGTAGCCCCACCATTAAAAACGATGTGCATTCATTTATATTACAAACATCCCAAACATCAATAATAACATACATAAAAATGAACATATGTAGTCTCATTAATTCTTTAGATACAATAATAGTTGCAAAGCAAGATCCTAATAAAAGCACATTTTAAACAACTAGCTCAAATTCATTTTGAATATATAAAAACCATGTGGTGTCTCTCCAACAAGAGTAGCTCCCACTAACAACATATAAATGTCATTCAATAGTTTAATTATGAAAAGGAATACAATAAATGATATCTTTTGAGCTCTATAACACTTTCACAAAACCAACACTCCTAGGTTAGAATAAAACCATAATAACACTTAATGAACCCTAAGCACTGTCAAGAGTTCCCTAGAATTCAACAGGCCTAAAAAAACATCCATGATAAAAAGCATGATATAAGATAAATTTACATTATAATAATGTATTGTAACTGTGGATATATAAAAAGCATAACACATTAATTATTGGATAAAAAGTGTGACGTGAGTTTGTATTCTTTGATAAATTACATGTGAGGCATCCCCCTTCAAGACCTAAGCTTTAGGCAATGGATATGTTATGTGAAGATTAAAATGTCAAGAAAACTAAGAATAAAAAGTGGAATTGCATCAACTAGAACCTTCACATTAATAGGTTCTCAATGAGTCTCTAGGGTGGAAAATAATGGAATAATCGTGAATTTAAAACTAGAATTGAGATATGCTTACTTATACGGAAAAATTTCAAGTATTTGCCTCACAATGTCCTCTTCCAATCCATTAAATAACATTGTTTCCTTATGAATGTTTATTTCCATACCTATTGTAGTACAATAAATCCAATATTTCTTGAAGCTTGATTGTTTCACGTATTGTTCCATCAATCAAAAACAAGAGAATCATCAACAAACAATATGTGACATGCAAATAGATCCCTTTTGACCTTTACACTAATTATAGCTCCTATTGTTTTTCTACTAGGATGGATCTATTAAACCCTTCTTCCATTGTGAGAAAAAAAGTAAAGGAGACAATAGGTACCCTTGTATTATATGCATTGTGGGATTAAAATCTTTTGATCCTAAATAATTTATGATGAAAATATATTTATTTTACACACCCCATGATCTAGTTCACAAAATATCAATGGAAAACCATATTAATAATAATCAACCTAATATATAACAATTTCTCTACCTTGGCTTCCAATTCTTATAAAACTATTTTATTATTATTTTATTTTGAATCGTGACATAAAACCAAGAAAAAATTTAAGGTTACATATTTATTTAGAAATGTATAAATGTTGGGGAATCTGACCAATTCTTAAAGTGCCAACTATTAAATATTTGGCGATATTTTTCTAAAAATATTTCAATTTCTAAGAATTTTATATAATAATTTGGTGATTTTTACCCTAAAATTTGCGTGCCTAAAGCGACCCATTTTCCCCTCTTTAGAGCACCTACAAATGGATATATTAAATTATTATATATGGAGCTCAAAACTTAACTAACCCTTATCTTCGCACTTTTTTCATCCTCTAGCCGAGTTGCATTGAATTTGAAACGGAAAATAGGATTTGAGTCCCACTTATAAAGTTGTAAAAAATTGGTAAATGGTCAGGTCCACCTCTCATTACCACCTAGTATTTTATCCTTTAGACCTCCATCAAGAAATTTTCATAGACCAAGAGCCTATATATTCTCTCATAGACTCTAGCTTCACCAACTCTATTGTTTATGTAGGAAGGTAGAATCTTGATGGGATCTGCATCCACTAGTCCAGCTTCCTTATTATTTATGTAGGTAGGTAGAAACTTGATGGGCTTTGCATCCACTAGTCTAGATTCCTCTTTATTGAATATGAATAAAAAAAGAATTCTATGATATATGTTCATTGTTGTTCCCCCCCTCCCTTCCTCAATTATAGTAAATGATAAATTTTAGATCACCCCCTATTATCACCCTTTCATTCCTTATAAATAATTCCTTAAGAGACATTCCTAAAAGGCATTCCTTTCCTTGTAGGGTGATGCAGGAGCATCCTTCTCTCCATCCAAATTCAAGTTCAAAGTCTGATTAGGCCTAGAAGGGGTCTTCAAATTCTGAATTGATGGTCTTCGAATTATCAATAAACTTATGTAAAATATGTGATTCTAGATGGATAATGAGTCAATTACGTGAGTCACTAGGTGAGTGGTGAGTCATTGATGAGACATGTAAGTAATCCATGTCAAATGGAGTGAGTCATTGAGATAGGATTGGAAGTTACTTAAAATAGATAACAGTTGATGAATTGTAGGAGATTGTTGAGTGTTTATTGGATCTGAACCAGAATTGGTTTTAGATTTATATTTGTATATATATATATATATATATATATATATATATANGTCAATAGGGCCTTTATGAATCAAGTAAGGCCAATCAAAGATGTATCAGGCCTTAGGAGATCAAGAGCTTGGCTAACAATGTAAGTATGGCCATAAAGGAGAGCTGGTCGTGATTGCACCAAACCAGGGAGATCAGAACACAGAATCTAAGATTATTTTGTATGTACAGTTTCATCAGACGAATGAAAAAGCCTATTTTGGCATAATCTATGTGTGTAAATCACATTCTGTCTGAATGTGTGAAATTGTGAGTTAAATGCTTGTTTAATTTATGTAAAAGATTGACAAGGATGTGTATGAGTCAAGGGTTTCTGAAAGTGAAAGAATCAAAGATCAATAGATCGATGCTCTAATCCATCAAAGGAGTTAGATGAAGGATATTTTCAAGATTTTATGAATGTGTGCATGTATTAACACTATTTAATGTGAAGGAGCAAAGTCGATCATTGAAGGATCAAAGAAGATGGAGATTCAAGCCTATATATGGCTTGATTGATGAAAGAAAACTTAGATCGAAGATGGAAATTGGATTTGCAAAGATATAATGGTCAGAAATTAAATTCCCAAAAGAAAAGCAGATCAACGGTCCAGATCCACCCCGCAGAAGATCAACGGTTCAGACAGAAGTTGTGGGAGAAGATTTGTGGGAGTCAAAATCTAGAAAATGAAAAGGTGTGTCCAGGACCCGCAACCCACATGCAGAAAGACCATTGCGAGAACATAATTGCGGAAGGACAAATTTTTCAGAAAATTCAGCATCCCGCAACCCGCATCCTGCAAGTCGCGGAAAGGGGTGTTGCAGAAACAGAGTTGTGGAATTGCGGAAAAGGGTGTTGCAGAAATTATGTTGCGGAATTGAACCTATGGAAGCAGATTTGTATAGAAGAATATTTAACACAACAATTTGGTTGTCAGGAAAGGTTTAAAGTCCCTCCATGCTCTGAAGTTCATGTTTCTGAGCTCAGAGGTGGAAAAAAATGTCGACTCAAAGGTAGGGTTGGCATCATTTGGTATCAAAGCATAAATCTAGTATGTTTATGTGAGTACTCATACTAATACCATCATTTGGTATCAGAGCGGGAAAAAGATTTCCTGTGTGTTGAAAAGGAAGAATAAGTATTATGCGTAGAAGATTACAGGTTGCAGCAATAACTAATGGGGGATTTGTGTTCAAGGAAAATTATGTTCTTGATGAAGAGGAATATCTTTTGAAGATAACAGTGGAGATATTACAGCCAACTGTACAAGTGGAAAAACTCTAAAGGTATGGAATGATTGATGTTTATATTTTGACTCTAGTTATGTGAATTTATAGTAGTAAAGAACAGAGAAGTTGTCGAGGAAAAGGAAGCAGTGGCAAAACCCATAAATTCAACAAAGGTTGGAAATGAGAGGACTAGTGCATGTTCTCAAAAGTGGAGTGGAAATGCAGAAGCCAAGAAGAGAAAAGGAGATGCTCAAAAGGTTCCAGAGGAGAAGAGCCAGAGATACCAAAAGGATAAGCTCAAGGAGAGATATCTTATTGAGGTATAATAGACAAGTGTGGAGACTTGTTCAGGGAGGCTTAAGAAATCATTCCACAAGTGAACATGATGAAGTTCACAAAAGAGGAGAAGGAGACAAAAACAATGACTACTGAAGGTCATTGCAGGGGTTCAGAGAAAAGCCACAGCAGAAGGAAAAAAAAGACAAAAAGAATGGAACAGAGAATTGCTAGAGTTAGCAAAAGACATTTTGTGCTTTGAGAAGCAAATGCAAGCTGTTGAAGAAGAGAACCAGAGGTATGGTTAAGTCATGAAAAAGAAGGTAATATGGCATTCACTATAGGTGAAGCTACAACAAAATATTTTTGCTAAATTGAAGAAAGAAATCAGGGAAGCTGAATCTGAGATGGAGGTTTCATATTGTGAACCTGAACAAGGTCCTTTGCTTGGAGAGGATGATGAAGCCGAAGAAGAGAGGCCAATTGAGAGTCTCATGAATTTTGTAAAGAGTGCAGATAAATTTATGGAAGAGATGATTGTGAGGCCGAATGAGACCAAAAGGTCTTATGTTTTTTAGACTGATGATTTGTTTGTGATTGCAGGTTTTGTTGCAGATGATAGGCAGTCTTTTGAAAATGTCTTAAAATTTGATGAAGTCAAATATGATTAAGAAAGTCTGTCAAATAAAGAAAGGTCTAAAGTATTGCAGCGAAAGGAACTCATTCATGAGTTGCTTGATAGAGGAACACAATCAATTGAAGATGATATGAAGATGAAGGCAGGGAAGAATCAGAATTGCATTCTGATGAAGGAGAGAGTTAAAGAGTCACCTTGGACTATCATGAAGTCTGAAGAAAAAGAATATGTGCTTTTCAAAAGCATGATAGCAAAACATGATTCTGTTGAAATATAAGATGAAAGGATACCATATGAAGATGGTATACAACGTGTAGCTCAGATTGTTGGAGAAATAGGTGATGGTGACATATTTTTGTTGTGTTCAGACCAATACAACGGAGGGATTCCAGAGGAAATATCAACAGGGACTTCAGAGTCTCATATTTTTGAAATCGATTATTGGTGTATGACTGTAGGTATTGAAGAACACTTAAAAGATGTGTCTATGCAGGTTGTGAAGCATAGGATGAATGCTTTGGGGAAGAAAGGAAAAAATAAAAATTGGACCATTGACAGAAGAATATGTTCATTGTTGTGAAGTAGAACATAAAATCATCTTTAAAGAAGATGGTGCAGAAGAGGGACTAGCTAAAAGTCTCATAAACTCTTGCGAGATTTCAGCTCAACAAGTGAATGTATTGATAAGAAATTCAATGGGAAATGTTTATGAAATTAATCAATTGTATGTATCTTCAGGAATAACATGTAATGAACCTTGTAAGGTTGTCCCAGAGGTAAATGAAGAAACAAAGGAGTATCCATTTACTCTTGAAATAGACCAAAACTAGAAGTTTGTTCTGGAATTGAAGGACAAGATGACATGGTCTCATGGAGATAAACAAAAGAGAACACTTGCATATTTGGATAGATGTGTTGCTAACAGAGAGGGGAAGAAATTTGTCATCACATGGGAAGAGACTATAGTGTCTCAAAGGGGTGATCAATACCTAAAGGAATTTTTTGTAGTAGAGTTGGTTAATGAAGACAAAGGAAAGTTTTCTAACTTCAGAAATTATGATGAAGAGTTAGAAAGGTTAGAAGACTGGTTGATCAATCCAAATATTGATAAAGATGACTGTTTAATTTTTGATGACAGCATTAGAAAAAAGAATACAATAGATAAAAGCACTAAATTATTTTATAATTTAGTGGATAGCAGCAGAGAGTCAAGAGGACATCAGCAGTTTCAGGAAAAGAAGATGCATGTGTACCAATCAAAGTATAGATTGGACATGGAGATTGAAGAACTAAGGTTGTTGCTGGTGAAGATGTCTCAAAGAAGGCATGAGGAAAGAATGAAGATTTTCATCAGTGGAGCAAAGAATCAAAGCAGTTTTAGAAGATAGATGATGGAAGTAGATTGCAAGAGAAAAGCTAGTGGAGCGTTACAGCAGAAAATTTGGAAACCAGGAGAATTGAAGATGTCAAAGACAGAACAACATGATGAGATGGACGATTAGCTACAGCATAAAGTTTGGAATCTAGGCATACTAAAGATAGAAGGTTATGACCAGGAGGTCATATTTCTTTCTTCCTGGGGATTCTGATGCAGGAGCATCCTGCTCTCCATCCAAATTCAAATTCAAATTCTGATTAGGCCTAGAAGGGGTCTTCAAATTCTGAATTGATGGTATTCAAACTATCAATAAACTTATGTAAAATATGTGATTCTAGATGGATAATGAGTCAATTAGGTGAGTCACTAGGTGAGTGGTGAGTCATTGATGAGTCATGTAAGTAATCCATGTCAAATGGAGTGAGTCATTGAGATAGGAATCGAAGTTACTTAAAATAGATAATAGTTGATGAATTGTAGGAGATTGTTGAGTGTTTATTGGATCTGAACCAGAATTGGTTTCAGAGTTTTGTTTGTATATATATATGTAAGCCTATGAGGAATAGACATGATAGACATAGAGAATAGGAGTAGTAGAGACAGAGATACATAGGTCAGTAGGGCCTTTAGGAATCAAGTAAGGCCAATCAAAGATGTATCAAGCCTTGGAAGATCAGGAGCGTGGCTAGCAATGTAAATATGGCCATAAAGGAGAGATGGTCGTGATTGCACCAGACCAAGGAGATCAAAACACAGGTTCTGAGATTAGTTTGTATGTATAGTTTCATTAGATGTATGAAAAAGCCTAATTTGGCATAATTCTGTGTGTGTAAATCACATTCTATCTAAATGTGTGAAATTGTGAGTTAAATGCTTGTTAAATTTCTGTAAAAGATTGACAAGTCTGTGTACGAGTTCGGGGTTTCTGAAAGTGGAAGAAGCAGAGATCGATGGATCGATGCTTTGATCCATAAAAGGATTTAAATGAAGGATATTTTCAGAATTTTATGAATGCGTGCATAAATTAACCCTGTTGCAGGTCAAGGAGGGAAGTCGATCATTGAAGGATTGAAGAAGATGGAGATTCAAGCCTGTATATGGCTTGATTGATAAAAGAAAACTTAGATTGAAGATGGAAATTGGATCGACAAATATCTAATGGTTAGAAATTAGATCCACAAAAGAAAAGCAGATCAACAGTCTACATCCTCCCTGCAAAAGATCAACGATTCAGACAGAAGTTGCGGGAGAAGATTTGCGGGAGTCGAAATCCAGAAAATGAAAAGTTGTGGCTGCAACCTGCATGTGGAAAGACCATTGCGGGAATGTAATTTCGGAAGGACAAAGTTTTCGGAAAAGTCGGCATCCTGCAAGTCGCAGAAAGGGGTGTTGCGGAAACAGAGTTGCGAAATTACGAAAACAGAGTTGCAGAATTGCGAAAAAGGGTATTGTGGAAACTTTGTTGCGAAGTTGAACCTGCAGAAGCAAAGCTGCGCAGAAGAAGATTTAACACAACAATTTGGTTGTCGGGAAAGGTTTAAAGTCCCTCCATGTTCTGAAGTTCATGTTTCTCAACTCAGAGGTGGAAAAAAATGTTGACTCAAGGGTAGGGTTGGCGTCATAGGGTCCATAGAAATTAACTAAAATAAACTTTTCCCCAATTCTTGTACCATGAATTTCATAAAAATATTTCATACAAGGACGGATTTGGTAAATATTGAATTTTCTTCCAAGCAAGTAAAATGCCCCCTAAATTCTCATGTGCTTCTAATGCTACAAATTAGGACCATTCCTTAAAAAAAAACAAAAGATTCTATCACTCTCCTCTCTTCATTCATGGTTCTTGGAGAAAAATGACATTGAAATTATGTAGTTCCACCAACCTTTATAGGGACATCCTTTTGGAGGGACTTCCTAACCCTCAAAGTTTCAATTATAGAACAATCATTTTCTAACCCTAATCTAAGGACCCCTCTCGAGAATTTATATTTCCCTTTTTGGATTTATTTCAACTCCTTCTCTTATGCATGGTGAAGATAAAATTGTATGCTCACACATATCGAGTGAGCTTTGATTACAAAGTGAGATCCCAAAACCATGTTTATGCCTGGTTCTCTCTTTCCATCTTTCTTTTTGTTGTTGTTGTTGTTGTTGTTGTTAGGTGTTACACTACATGATCAATCCTAAGATATTAATTATGAATAGAAATCTTAAATTTTTCAAATTATATTCACAAGTTAAAATGTACGAAATATTCATTTTTCTTGAATATTTGGAAGACCATTTGAGTTCCTTTGAGGTTTCAAAGCATTTGTTTATATCACTCCAAGAGGATTATTTAGAATTAAATTAAGAATGTCCATGAAATAGATAAACACATAACCATATTATATCATGTAGTAAGAGGATCAAAATTTAGATATAAATACTTGTTAAGAACATTTTTAATGTATTTTTTTTATCTCAACTATATACAACCCATTTTTGTCTTTTTAGGACATTGATAATTTCAATTTCAATAAATTTTTGAAACTATATATCCATTATTTACAACCCATTTTTGTCTTTTTAGGACATTGATAATATCAATTTCACTATCCATTATTTGCTCCTCTTTTGACTTCACACTAGTCTTGCCATCGTAGACAAATGTGTCTATATTCCCATTTCCATTTAGAGTCTCCACTACTATCATTTCTCCCACTGAACTCTCATATTTTTCTTTTTATCTCGTCTAGCTAACTACCTTTTTAATACCTTCATTGTTAAAGGTTTTACATATTCTTCCACCAAATGGCCATACATATCTTATTTAGCACATTAAAAATGAATTTTGATGTGATGTACATTTTTTAGTTGTAAAACTTTAACTTCACCTCAATACTATTTTTTGGAGTGGAACTAATATTGGAAAGTTGAAAAAAAAATTATGAGATATGTTGTAGGCACATTTGGATATGGCTTTTGGTACACTGATACACCAGATAATACTCTTACGGGGTGCATTGACGATGATTTTGCAAGCAATATTGTTAATAGGAAAAGCACATGTCGTTTTTCTTTCCATTTGGGTACAAATCTGATCCCTTGAGCATCTCAGAAACAACCCATTGTGAGCATGTCTTATGCAGAAGTAGAATATGCAGCAACCACCACAACAATTTGCCATGCAGTTTGGCTAAGAAGACTTTTAAAGGATATGGAACACACTGAAAATGATCCTACTTCTAATTTCTATGATAATAGCTTTGCAATACAATTGTCCAAACATAATGTATTTCATAGAAAAAGAAAACACATTGACACACGGGGGATTCACTTGGTTGAGAAATATATTATCATGTTCATTCATAAAGGGGGTTTTTAATTGTGAAAATCAAGGTCAATATATTGTAGGTATGGGGGGTGAAGATAATAGGGTGTGGGGGGTTTATAGGTATTAATGGGTATAAAAAGGGAATTCTAGTAAAATTAAGGAAAATATCCTAAAAATAGGGGTTTTTAATGGAAAATATGTATTTTGAGGGGGGCTTAACACAAATATTTTTGTAGGTAATTATCAATATCTAGTTAAATTCATGGTATTCTTTAATATCCCATGAACCAAGGCTCTAGTGAAATTTGTGGTATTCTTTAATATCCCATGAACCAAGGCTCTATGACATGGTTTAGTTAGCCAATGATGGACGAATTTCTTTACAATTTTTTGGCTCTAAGGAGTAGTTGGCTGATATGTTCACCAAACCATGGGGAACATCTGCATTTGAATATCGGAGCACTTTGGCATCGAGAGTGTTGAAGATGTTCTACCCCTCTACCCATTGAGATTACCAGGGTGTGTTGAAGAATGTAATCTCCTAGTTAGTTAGGTAGTTAGTTAGTTGAGTAGTCTTTATTAGCGAGTAGTATTTATTAGAGGGGACTTTTTGACCTCTGTTTCGAGTTAGTTAGGTAGTTAGTTAGTTGAGTAGTCTTTATTAGCCAGTAGTCTTTATTAGAGGGGACTTTTTGACCTCTGTCTCTGGCTGGTTTTTACCAGTTTTTGCTAAATCTTACACAGTGTGGGTGTTGAGGTTTTCCTATCACGTGGTTTCATTTTAGCCTGAAAGTCAAAAAAGTCTCATGGTTAGACAGCTCCCTTTATTAGTAACCCATAGTATTTTATAACCCATAGTATTAACCCATGGTATTATTATCATGTAATCCTTTATATGCTGCTTAAAGCAATTCTTGGACTCTATGACACCTCTCCAAGAGGCGAATCCTCCCTTGTTGAGATTGCATGCAAATGCAAGAGGAGGATCCTCCCTTGTTGAGATTGCAATTGCAGATGCTTCATGCCTCTTCCAAGCCTTATTGGCATGCCTCTACTTATTCTTCTTCCCATTTCATCAAATTGCCCTCTATTCTTGACGTTAAAGTCTCGTCCTCAGCTTCCCTTCAGAAAGCGCTAGCTTTAGTTGAAAGATGATCGACTGATGTCGGTTCACTACTGTATCTTATTGAGTGATGCAGTTTCACTCTAATGAGAGAAATCAATTACGAGTATATTGATCTCCCTATGCTATAAGAGAGCCAAATCAATAAATCAAGATGTTTATGTCGCAGTTCGCGGAAATCTCCTGGACTGGCGAAGATCCTGGCGAAATGGAAGACTACAAAGAATTCTGGGATGAAGTATTTGGAGCCCACGAAAGAGCACTTCAAAGAATTTCTCGTGGAAATTCTGGTAATTCGCAATGGAGAGCAGCCAAACGCATATTGTCACAGCACGGCTGGGCAGACATCTCATATTTTCTCAAGAAACAAAATATTCTTTATCAAGGAATCTTGGGAATAATTACAAACAATGTAATAGCAATGCGTGATGACGAAGACAAACAATTTAGCAACTGTATGTGGATGATGGAGAACAACCTGGGAGATGACTTAACCTACGTCAATCTCTTTCCTCATAACTCTCTCAAGATCTTCGTTCTCCTGCCATCGCCTGCCAGCCGAGAGGTATCTCTACAATTGCAGTTACAGTTGCAGGCCATGTGGCGTTTATTTCTTGGCCATCCACTTCCCTACGGTGTTTCCCCGTTGTGGAACCTGGCCCAGGGCATCTCCGAATGCCTGCAGATTGCTCAAACAGTATTTTCGACATGAGATTGTGAACAGCGTGGATGAGATTCGTAGGATCACCTTCGCTTCTCCGGATACCATTTCGGATGAAGAGATGGGTGAAACACTGGGTTGCCTTTCTGAAGAGAAATGGAATCGGCTCATCAAAATCTATCTCATTATGTTCAGAGAATCGCCTCCTGCGTGGGGAGATTATCTCAATTATCTTCGAGAGAAAGGCACATGGATAGATTAAGTATCAGTTTTTATATTTTTGGATAAAGGCACATGGATAGAAGTATCAGTTTTTATATTTTTGGATAGGTTGTTGGATTTACTCTTGGGAAGTTGTTAATTCTGTTATTATGGTTAAAAAGAAAAGTACTTTATAGATTACTTATCTAGACTTCTCTTTTGATTTAATTGATATAATTAAGTGTTTGTAAGATATAAATTGGTGAAAGATATAAATTAGTTCTTTAGATCTAATTGATATAATCAAGTGTTAGAAAGATATAAATTAGTGAAAGTAATTAAATCCATGATTAAATATTAAATGAGTGGTGTTCTTTGCTTTGTGCTATTGTATGATGATTTGGTTTTGATGGAGTTTTTTTAGGAAATTTAGTGATTTTTTATTGTGTGGAGAGGCGCTTTCTACATTTCAAATGGGCTAGATGTGTCTCGTCTATAAAGTTAAGGTGACACATGTCGGCTTAATAAAAATAATAATAATAAAAAGTAAAAATAAAAAATAAAAACTTATAACATGTTGGCTTATAATTAAAAAAATAAAAAATATTGTACTCATAAATATACAATCATATTAGGGCCATACTCACAATCTTACAAAGTGAGTAGTAAAATATTAATATTAAAATTCAATTGACTTGAGTAGTAAAAAGAAAAATTATAAAAACAATAACATATAAAATGTATTTTGACTTAAAACCTAAATAATGTTAGGAATAAAATGTCATAGAAAATAAATTACAAAATAATAGGCAAAAAACAACCTTCAATAATATATTTATAATAGGAATATTACAACCATATTAACTGAAAATACAACTAGTTTACTACTAAAACCATGTGCCTTAAACCACTTATTTCCTTGCCCATTCCCAAGTGAAGGTTAACCCTAACATGTATATGTTCTTGTTTTTATATTTTTTCTTTTTAAATGTTTATGGAAATCTAGATTTTAAAATTTTATATGAATTATTTTACTCATTAGCTCCTCTTAATATTCATTATTAGTTTTAAATAAAGACAAGTAAAACAATTTTTGGAAAACTATGTTACTCATCTCATTTTTTTACTAATATTTACCCTATTTTGAAATTACTTAAGTTGGTCATTTTGCTCCTAAGTAAGAATACTTATTAGGCATTTTTGTAAATTAAAAAAGGCTTTTGCATCTCAAAAGAACTTAATTTTGATGAACTATAAAAAAAATTAAAACCCGTGAAATTTTAGAGTTTAACAGTTGTAATTAGAAAATTTAAAAATCTCTATAACAAAATTTTGAATCTCAAAATTTTAAAAATTTCTATAAAAAAGCTTCCAAAATTTGAGAGTTTGACAATTATAAATAAATATTTTAAAAATTTTAATATTCAAAATAAAACCTCAAAAATTAAATCTTTCTATTCTAAATTGTCAAGAACATTAAATTAAAGACTTTTTAAAATACTAATGAAACAAACTCAATATTTTTATAAAATAGATAAAGGTTAGATTATTTGATTAAAATCAAATATTATGATTTAAAATAAATATTATCAACACTAATAATTTATTTAATTATTTTACAAATATTAGTTTTCAAAAATATATATTATAAAAAATAATTAATATTTCATTTAACTTCATTCAAAACAAATATTATCAATTATAATAATCTGTTTATTTTTTACAAATCCTAATTTTTAAAAATATATATTAAATATTTTAATTAATAATACAGTTAATTGTATCCTTTTTATCATTGATTTACTCACTCATGTGTTACAGGTTGGATTGAAGTATTATAAATATATATTAAGTATTTTAATTAATAATACAGTTAATTTTATCCTTTTTATCATTGATTTACTCACTCATGTGTTACAGGTTGGATTGAAGTATTATAGCATGAGTAAATCAAAGATAAAAATGAACTAGGTGTAGGTGTGAATTGCATATAAAACCCACAACATCTATTAAGGTGTGGGTTGCAAATAAAACCCATTAAATATATTACTAAGTATGGATTTTATGTGCAACCTACTCATAAACAAGTGAGTCAAGAAAAATTTAATATATGCATTAATTTTATTTTTAATAATATGTATTAACTTTATTACATTGTGATGATGATGATGATGGTTAATGTTTCTTGAGACCAAACTTTAGTCTATCGGACTTAAAGAAACAAATTATTTAGTTTATTTTAAAATTGTATTTTTATGTTCAAAGAGTTTGGAGAAAAGTGTCCGGAGCTCACTATAATTTTGACAAATTAAAAGGCTAGGAAGGTCGGTATTGCAACAAAGATTAGGGAACTGAGATCTAATGTGGGTGTACAAGGGCACTTTAAGAGGAAGTGATTTTCATCCTCAATGTTCATATTCTCACAGAGATGGTAGATCCTTTCCACCCACGGTGTTTTAGGGACTGCCCAATGACCCATTTCACTATGGAGCTCGTGAGAGTTCGTTCTTATCTTGGCTCTATGTTGCACAAGTTTCTGGAACGTGGGTACGTCGAGTACGCGGACATGAGTATCCGATACGGCTAGAAGCTTCACCCAAATTTGCAGAAAACGTCGGGTTGGGAGCGACAATAATATATATTAATTTTTTTTAAATATATTAAAAAAAATAAAGTTAAAAAATACATAATTGATTAATTTCATAGCTTAAACTATTTAATCCTCTTAATCCTCTAGTAGTGTCATGAAATTCATTCTTTTTAAATTTGCTCACTCCTTTAGGTCCACATTATACAAATCTCATTGTAATCTCACATTGCTCCTAAGAGTTCCTACTATTTGGGTGCCTCTGCATTTTTTTTTATGGTAACTACTACTTACTTCTAATTTGAATGAACTTGATTGTTTTAAGTTCAACTAACAAACTTTCAAATCTTTTGGTATCTTGAATTTGATATGGTTTATGATCCTAAATTGTTATATCAGTCAGTATGAATAACATCAGCTAGCTATAATTATTTGAGATATGAATTAAAGTAGTTCAATATCTTAGTATTGTAAAAAATTCATGAATATTCACTTAAGTACACTTGCAACATATATTGAGTGTGAATGGATTTAAACATTTAAGAAGTGTGCGCCTTCTTTATTTATATAACCTTGAAAATAAAAAAAAATGGCATTATTGATAGATTCAATTGAAAATTTTTTTATTGGTGATTTCTTGACACAATAAACTTCAATCATTCAATTGATTTTCAACACTTTTCATATGATTTTGGCCTTTGCATGATCGGGAGCTTGTAGAAGCTCCTTGTCTGTTTGGGAGCTTCTGGAAGCTCCCAAACAGACAGGGAGCTTCTACAAGCTCCCAATAAAAAGGGAGCGGCAAAAGCAAGTTCCCCAAAAGCTCCCGAAAAGCTCCCAAGTTCCCAAGGAAGCTCCCATAAAAAAGGGGATGTTTCTTACCAGCTCCCAAGCTCCCAGGAGCGGGGAAACGTCGGGTACGGGTTACCAAAATCCCGAGAGCGGTACCCGTGCAACTATGTAGACTTGGCTATATTAGTTTTTTTCTTTGAACTAGTTAAAACAAAGAGATAATTTTGATCTTGTAGAGTAGGGTTGAAGACCTTATAATATCTTAGTTTTCTTTTAGCCTCTAAATCTTTTTCACACCACATTTTCTCTTTAAACTTAGAATTAACAATATTTCTAATGTTATTAATATTTTGCAATGCAACAGTTTTGTCGATCTCCCAATTGTTTAACCAGGACCTCGTATCTTTACACCAACCTCACTCGAGTCTTAAGTGGTTTTGGAAGGAATTTAAAGCTAGCTTAGGAAGTCTATGGTCTCCCATGTTATTGATTTTGTGCTTGTATAACAGGAGCCTAGTCATAGCGAGGCTCTCGATAGGGGAAAGACCAACTTCTATAAGATAGCAGGAGGGACTAAAGTTTCAAAGAGGAGCTTCTTTTTATCCCACATCACAAGGTTTGTTGCTTTACAATTATGTTCGAGACCAAAATAAGCTTTCCACCCTCCAATAATCATTTTCTCAATGCTATAATTCTAGTTGAGCTTGTGATGAATATCAAGTCCTAGGTATTTGTAAGAAGACACTTCCTTGAAATTAGGGTAAGTATCCTTCTTGGATTTGTAATATATAATGTTCATATTATCTTGAAATTTGTTAAACATAAAAAAAAAATTAAAAAAAAATATATAAGTTGAAGTTATTATTATTTATTTTAATTTTTAATAAATTTTTGGTTATATAATACATAAATTTAGTTTTAAATTTAAAAGTATTTATTTTTAAATTATAATTATATTTATAATTTTTTATTATTATTAATTTTTAAAATATAGTACTCTTATTTTTATCCAAAATAAATCAAAGAATTTATATCCCCAATAAATTACATAATTTAAATCCTCTTACATTTGATTGAAACAGAGCAAGTTTTGTGAGTTCTCTAACGAAACCAAGTATATTTCTGCATAAAAAAAACTATTTAAATTATTTGCATATTATTTATGTCTAACAGTGTCATTATTACGAAGTGGTGTAACATGATGTTAGAGAAAAGAACTTTTGATAAATGTCCAAAACACACTTCCCATCCATACTCCCTTTCATTGTGTTTACCTTATGCGCCATTCACTATGATTTTGAACCCCATGCCCTTTATACTAAACCTCCTCTGTCACCAAACCCCCCGTCTTTCTGCCTCATTTCCATGGCTTAACATTTATTATTATGAACCGCAAAAGTTCCCAAAGTTTTTTTTTTTTTAATTCCTCGAAACCCAAATTAAGAAAAATGTCATATTTTCCTTTATATTATATAAAGAAACCCCCCAAGAACTCCTCGTGAAACCCCTTATGCACGAANTTTAATTCCTCGAAACCCAAATTAAGAAAAATGTCATATTTTCCTTTATATTATATAAAGAAACCCCCCAAGAACTCCTCGTGAAACCCCTTATGCACGAATTGGACTTTATTTTTTGTGTACCTTATGGGTCAAAAGTTTGATTAAATTTTTTAAGCCATTTAAAATGCATTCAATTCATCAACACCGTACATTTAATTTTAGGGGATGTATAAAAGGGTGATCCAATGGCACTCATCATGCCAAACAGGTTAGTGAATCATAATGCAACATAATCATAGCCAAAATGCTAACAATTGGCGGTGTGAGATTGACAAGTAGATAAAGAAACAAGGTGATTAGATGATTAGACGATGGGCATGGAAATCATTTGAGGCACCAAGTAAATCGCTAAGTAGTTGTAGCATGACAAATATGCCAAAGAGAACATAGACATAGACAAAGTGTAGTGATAGGAATCACAATAAAACAATTGTAGAGGTGTAGAGGTGGTGGAGCACCCAACAAATGGAAACAAATAAATTAAACCCTAACCATGGTGGAACAATAACACATTACCAAGAAACTATACCAAATGTTGGTATGATACAACATAGGATTACTTCGACTTGTACAGATTGTGGAAGGGTGGCAAGAGCACCCTACACATGGAATGTAAATCATAATGGACACACAGACAAATAGTGGACATGAATATTCTAGCTATCCAAATAGAATGCTCATAGGCATGTTATAGACCACAAAGGAACACTCAATGAATAAAGATAAAACTCTAGAATGTTGCCCCTTTTACACACTAGCCACCAAGAGAGAAAAAAACAAGACGCTAGTTATGCATTTCTACCATGGTAGATGATCCACTATAGGGAAAAGGATGGGTCTAAATGTTATCCACATAGAGTAGACCAAACACTTGTAGGAAGAATCAACACTCAAATGTAAATTGGTCATTAATAGGATCTATCACCACATAGTTTGGTAACAAGTTAGGAATCAATTGGTGGTTCCATTCGTGGTTAGGATCCACATTTGGGATCATTGAGAACCTGACTAAATACATGAGGAGTTTTAATTTATTATCTTTCAAAGAGAATGAAACTGTCAAATTCTTTAGTCTTAGGCTTATGAAGCTCTATAAAAAGATTCCTAAAGTTGTTGGACCTTCCCAACAAGCCTCCCTAGTCCAATATTATATCATTCTTACTCCTCATCAATATCGATTAAAAGAGATGAATGTGAATTGTCTTAGTTATTCCCTATAGACCTACATTGACTTCAAAGATAAAAAGCAAAGGATAGGGCTTCCCTTGGACCAATCCAATTCTGGACAAATACGTCCACCATGCTCCAAATTATGCAAGATATGCATAACCGAATGATCTCATTTAATCATAAGATTACGACTGAGTCTCAAACAATCTTGTCTTAGCACCATCACCTTTTGGCCCAACCTGGGATGACACAAGCCACTGAATATCTTGTCCACAATTGGTGCAGTTTCTGTGATGAATCCCATAACCCATTGACTTGCAATCCTTTCCTTATAATAAAAGAATGAGAAAAGAAAAGGGTATGAAACTAGTAGCCATAGTTGGAGAGAAACATAGAGACAAAGTCTATGCTACCATGATGAGGTATCAATCCTACATTAGACATTAATCTTTATTTGATTATAATTTTTGTATTAGCTCATTGCAACATTTATTGTTCTTTCTTCTGCATGTTGTAGATTTTATCTCTAAAATTCAATGCTTTCTCAACTTCTCATCCTTTGAAGTCAGTGTCATTCGACTGTGTCGAGGAACTAATCAAGTCGATAGGCATCAAGGGTTAAAATCCATAACAAATCTCAAATGGAATCTTTCCTATAGAACTGAGTTGAGCACGATTGTAGCTGTGCTGTATGTATGGAAGGTTGTCATCCCATGTTCAACAATGCTTGTGGTTGTACATGCGAAGGATTTGTACTACCAAGTGATTTACAACTTCAATCTATCCTCTTGTCTACAGATGGAAGGTTGTTGACAAATAAAGTCTCATCGAAATTTTTCCAAAGGGTTTTCCAAAATGTGCTGACAAATACAGCATCTTTGTCAGAAATAATGGTCGTCGGGAGGCCATAATATTTCCACACATGTTCAAAGAAGAGTTGAGTAGTCTACTATGATGTCGTAGTCTTCTTGTGTGGTATAAGGATAGCCATCTTAGAAAATCTGTCGAATGCTACTAAGATTGTGTCATGCTGATGTTTGATACTAGGATATCCCACTAAGTAGTCCATAGAAATAGATTCCCATGGTCGACTAGGAACTAGAAGAAGTGTGTACAGTCCTTATCATCGATTCAGCAGTTTAGAAATGGAACAAACCACACACGATTGAATGTACTTCTTGACATCAGATTTAAGTGAAGGCTAGTAAAAATACTTATGGAGGATAACAAGTGTTTTTGCGACTCCAAAATGTCCTGCATTCTTGTTGTAGTGCACATCCCAAATGAGCTTTTGTCAGTGCTTACCGATCGGTACACAAATATGTCCAAGATTTATAATAAGGTGTCCTTTATGAAGTAGTCAGTAGTAAACAACGTGTTGGTATGAAGCTTTCGATAAATTGCAGAGAAGTCACAGTCTACCGAATACAATTTTGTGACATGTCCAAGTAGTGGTGTTGTAACCCTGTATACGAATCACTGTAGACAATAGAGTAATGGGTGTCAGATGAGACAATCAGATGCGTCATTGGCTTTGCCTTTCCAATACTTAATTACCAACTAAAATTGTTGCAGGTAATTAATCCACTTGAGTTGTCGATTTGTCTATAGTTTCGACTAGGACAGAGTGAACTACAAAGCCTTATGGTTAGTGAAGATGACCATTTCCTTGCCAAGAATGTAGTGTATCCTTTACTTAAGAGCTTGCACAATGGCATACAGTTCTTTTTCATACATTGAATACCTTCTAACAGTGTCGTTGATGGGTTCAGAATGAAACACAACTGGGTGACCTGACTGAGTGATCACTGTGCTGAGAGAATACTCCAATGTGTTCATCTCAATATCAAAGGGATGATGCAAATCAAGTAACACAAGTACTGGTGCAGTACAAATATTGTGCTTTTAGTTCATCAAAATCTTGTTGCTGTGTCAGTGTCCATTTGAAGACATTTTTCCCATTTCCTTTAGTCGACTAATTCAAAGGCCATGCAATGTCACTAAATCCAAGTATGAGCCATCGATAGAAATTTTCCAAACCAGAAAAAATTCTTGTTTCATGAATGTTTTGAGGAATGGGCCAATCTTTAAGGATATGTACTTTTTCTGGGTCGACATGAATGCCTGCAAAGTCAATTACATACCCCAAATATTTGATGTTGGTCATCGCAAATGAGAATTTGTCCATGTTTAGATATAGTCGATGTTGTTGGAGTGTGTCAAAGCTGTCTAACATGTTCTTCCCATGATCGACTGAAAATCAATATATCGTCGAGATAGAAAATGACACACTTGCCGATGAAAGATTGTACAAGGTCATCCATATATCTCATGAAGGTTGCAAGTGCATTGGTTAAGATGAAAGGCTTGACTAACCATTCGAACAATCCTTCCTTGGTCTTGAAAGTTGTTTTCCATACATCAGTGGAATCGATCGAAATTTGATGATATCCCAACTTAAGGTCGAGTTTCGTAAATAACTTAACACCTTTCATATTGTTGATGAGTTCATCTATCTGTAGAAGAGGGTATATTTTCTTTACTAAAATTTTGTTGAGATCTTGATAGTCGATGCACATGCACCAAGTGCCTTCTTTCTTTGGAACTAGGAGGACTAGACTTCCACAAGGAGAGGAGTTGGGGCATATATGACCCTTGTCGATCAAATATTAGATTTTCCTGCGAATCTCTTTGTTCTCGAGAATGGATCTTCTATAAATAGATACATTAGGTAATGAAGGACCATGAACAAGTTGAATGGAGTGTTTTACCTGACAATGCAGAGGTACTATGTTCGGCTCTTGAATTACGTTCTAGTATTCCTCAAGAATGATATTGATCTGCTACTATTGTCGAGAGCTTTGTTGGTCGGTGAGTCGACTCGTTGCTGCAATATTTATGGAATGATAAGGCTTTATCATAATTAATACAAAATTATGGGCATGGTCTATAAGCTTCTTTGTTTGTTTGAAAATGATCATAGAAACCGTTGATGTGGGTTGAGGCTCTGGTATGTCGTACCATTGATTCCAAATTTTTATAACCACCGTCTGAGGCTATGACTGATATGTACCATGTAGATACGACAAGTAAGGTTTCCCAAACAAGGCGTCGAATATAAAAAATGATGTCACATCACAGAGTACTTCATCCTAAAAAGGATTAATGAAGTAGGTGAGTCTGCATTGGTGTGTGATCCTTAGCTCCTATCCATCCTTCATCCAACCGATATTGCAAGGTTGAGGATGTGGAGTGGTGAAAATACCAATTTTCTTCACAAGATCTTTAGAAATGAAGTTCTTCTGCCTACCATTATCCGCAATCAAATGTAATGGATTTTTCTGAACCCATATCTGCATATGGAACAGGCACTCTCGTTCATCCTCGTCGACAATAGTTGAGGCTATCATAGTGGTAGAGGTCGAATCCAAGAGGGTTGCCTCATCTGGATCAGACTCTACCAGGGTTCTGTCAGACAAGTTGGAGGTCGACAATTTTTCCAAAAATGTCTTCTGAGCTTTACATTCTGACGTATCATGCCATGTTGAATTGTGATAATCACAACATTTCTCGATAGGAGCTTATTTGTTGCGATCCCTCCTATCTTTCAAAAAAAAATTCTTTTGATGATCAGGATTTGGCAGAGTCGGCTAAGAAGGGTTCTTTGAGTTGTTGGAGTCGACCGACGACTTCTTGTAGGATGTTTGACCTGTTGGCTTGTTCCTGAAATGTGATTTTCCTTTTTTTTTAGCTTCAATCTTTTTGGTGTAATCAAATGCATCCGCAAGAATACTAACAGCCAAAAATGCCATCTCTTTCTTAATGTACAGGGATAAACCTCCAACGTACTTTTGGACAAGCAATTTTTCTTCTTCTTGGACGCCAAGTCTAGCCATGAGTCTATAAAACTCATCGATATAACTTTGTACATAATTGTCTTTCTATTTCCTTAGTTGTTGCCACTTATTATACTGTTTTTCAAGATACTTGGGTGGGTATAAATCCTTTTGGACATACTCGAAAAATTTTACCCATGTGTCTATGGGGTCGCCTTCTTTTTCCATTTTTGTCGATAAATTCTCCCACCAGCAGTGTACAAAGGTCAACATCTTTAAAGATGCAATGGTGATTTTTTCTTCTTAGGAGAGTTTATTTATAGAGTAGTATGATTCTAGTTGTTTTATCAAATTGTTGACAGATTCTGCCTCAATATTTCCTTTAGGATTTGGTATATCCATATTCATTTGCACTTTGAAGGGGCTAATTTTATTGGAGTGAGGTCACTTCAAGGATTCCTCGGAGTTTGAAGAAAATCAAATTCGGTTTTCTAGTGAGCCAGTTCTTTTTCTATGATTTTCTTTTTCTCGTCAGTTTCATGTCTTTTGTATGCTTCTTCGGCCATCTTTTCTGAAGTCGAAGGAACTTTCTGTTTTTCTTGATGAATTTACGAGTGTGTTTGAACATGCATAAGTTAAATAACTTTGATGGAAGTACTAATGTAACTTAAGATCTGGACAATATCAAGCTCTCGTACCAATGATCTAGGTCGTTCCCATGTGCACTCTGGGGACAACAGTTGGCTGAATGAGTCAAGCACTATTATGGAGGAAGCTTTGAAAAATAACAAGTAAAGAAGGAGATACACTATATCGACCAAAAATAGGCACACAGAAAATATGCAAGAATTTGAACCAATTTATATATTACTTCTTCATGAAATATGCTTAATTGTTACAATAATGTACATGTTTATATAGAATGTTGATATGCTTGGGTGACTACCCATTACATTTAGTTACAAGAAGTTATAACAGTTCAAAATTTCAATTGTTGTAGATGACTAGAAGACAGAGAGTCAATATGTCGATGTTTGACAGTCATTGGTGCCGATAAGGCATGTCAAAATTTTGTATGCTGAGCATGAAACCTGTCAAGGTTGTCAAGATCAGTTGTTTCGAGGTTCGAACTTGTCAAATCTGATGCTGAACATGTCAAAGCAGTCGAAGTAGTCAAAGTAGTCGAAGTGATAGACTTTTTCGAAGTTCGACAACATGCCAACTGATGGTTGGATCGTGCTCATTTTTTCCTGCCACATAAATGGCATCAATATTTTATGAAAGCATATTTACTATTCTTTATTCCAATCTAAATTTGGCAATTTGATTTTTCATGCTGATATAATACAAACCACATATAGATCATAATTTTAAAGGTAGCTTCATTTGCATTCCATTCATAGGTATTCTTTAGACTTGAACAATTGAAAGTTGGAACATAGTAATTTATTGCTAGTTATTTGAGTCTCTCTAATGTTCAAGATAAATAAATGAGAATATATATGCAATCTTAACAATTTCTATTTTTCCATGTATGAAATCATTCACCTATTTATGGGTTTGTCCTAAATTATTTTAGGAATCTGAAAATATCCTCAAAACATTCTAAAATTTATATCATATTTATGTAAATTGTCAAAATGGATATTTACACATGCAATATGGACACATCTTGATACAGTCACAACATATTAAGATTTAAAATTTGCAGAGTATAGTCAAAATAACAGTAGTCTAAGAATGAGAACAAAGACCAAAGAAACTTTAAGATGTGAATCCATATTATATGTTGAAGTTGTTAGTTCACATTATGATTTAAAGTTGTTGGTCAATATTTTATATGACTAACGATGAGGAAATTGTCAACTATGGTGAAAAAGAAATCCCTTTTAAAATTCTAAAAATTGCTTATAATCCCTATGTCTAAACAACTATTTTACCAGATTAGCTAGTGCAACAAACCTGAGCATCGAGCATCACTTTATGAATTATCACATTATTTTCCAAAACAACTACCAAAATACTTGATGAATCATGCCATCGTCACATACGTTATGTAGAATCATTTGACCATACTGCTCTTAAGACCCGCAACTCAAAATTATGACCAACAACCAATCTTTGGTGGAATAGGCTGACTCCCACCAACATTCATCGTGTCAAATTTGCTAGTATTCATTACTGGCTGAATTGCCATCTTGAATTTGAAAAAAACGGAGGGGTGAAATAGTGCAAAGCAACCTAGAATGCATTCTGGTTAATATTTGGTTTAAAAGGAAAACTTTGAGTTTGGAAGCACCAGTTCCGATTGATCATATTTGCATCATGCTTACCTTTATTTATTTATGATTCCATGGTCACAAATGCTTCTTCAACATTAGTTTCCTTCTTTCCCCTTGTCTCAAGAAAAGGAATCCCTAAAGAATCTGTGAAAACCTGGGGAAAAAAAAAGAGAAAAAAATGATGCCACTTAGAAAGAGAATTGACGAGATATTTCTTTCCACAAATCACATTTTGGAATAATACCAACATAAAAACCATGACAAAATAGTGCTATAAACAAAATAATACCATGACAGAATAGTACTAGAAACAAAATAGCACCATTGTAACTAGACATGATAAATTTAAAGCATAATTTTCATCTCTTTCAACTTGAACAGTCCCAAAGGTACAATGTTAAAGTTGAAAGCATACAAAGACAATAAATAAGAGTAGTAGTAAATCCAACTCAAAGTAGAAAGAAAACAAAAAAGATAACCTACTAGGAGAGTTGAAACCTTCTGTATACTCAGGAATATTTTTTAAATAAGATATTGTCTATTAAGAGACAAGTCACTACATGAACAAAGGACATATGTTAAGAACTTGTGTCAACCCTCCTCTTTATTTTGTTAGTATATTGTGTTGGACGCATATGCTTTGTAAGTCATCCCATTAGTATGTTGTATTATCCCACATTCATGGGGAGTGATAGTTGTTAAGTCATCCAGTTAGTATGTTGCATTATCCCACATTCATGGGGAGTGACAACTTTCTAGATTAGACTTAGTATATAAGTAAGTTTTGAGGCCAATGAAGGTATCAAAGAGTTATTTTGTATTGAGCTTTCTCAAAGGAGGTTGCCCCCTTGAAGTGGCATGCGATCAATAAAATCTTTTTTGTGCTCCAATATTTATATTATATCATGCATTCTAATTGTTTATTGCAGGAGGTTCTGCACATCTAGTATTCGAAGCACTTTCCTTGGCACAAGTGGGAATTTTTTTCCTCTAATATTTTTGACAAAAAAAAAGAACAAAACTGGGCAGGGACTTTTAGATCAATTTCTGAAATGTTTTGCAGAGATTCAGAAGAAAAAATTCGCAAATATGAATTCCTCTTGCAACATATGTCGTTTCAAAAAACAAATCATCTCATTTGGAGTTCTAAAAGTGGAGATATCCCTAATTTAAAATCAGTCATTTTCTATAATTTTGGTGACGACCATGGAAATTGCAGAGCGAAAATATTTTTACCGGGTGCCCATATTTCTGTTTCAATTGCGTGGGTAGATGCACAGTGTTTATTCTAGTTTTAGAAACAGGTTATAATAGCGATTTTGAGCAATATAGATACAGTTATTCTCATTTTAATTTTGTCATCTCAAAACCCTAGATCTATTTACTGGTTCTTTCGGCATTGGGTGGAATTTCTGCCAAATTTTTTTCTAGCGCTATGATTATTGTAGTATCTCTTCTTCTTTGCATCGACATTATTCATTTGGATTAGGGAATAAACCCTATCCACTTAACTGTGGGAAGTACTTGGGCATAAAAGTAAAAATCATTATGAGGAGTACCACAGGAACCCCAATGTAGGTGGCCATTGAGAGGATATGCTAAGAAAAAAGGGAAACAACCCCTACTTGATTGACTAGTTTCCACCCGTGAGGTAAACCAAGAGTTGTTGTTTGTGGCAAAGCAGTTATCAGTTTTACCTGAGCCATGGAGTGAGGGGTATTGCCTTAATACACATGTCGTTAGACAACATTGGTGGATGAGTGAATCCCCTGAAGCTTTAGGTAGTCGAACATACCTGAGGTCCATATCTATTTCCAGTTGATAAAGCACATTTTTCTAGAGCCACCACAGATCATCTCCACCAAAAAAAAACCTCCACCAAGTAGAAAAAAAAACTGATTTTTAGCCATATCTTTTTTGTTTTAGCTCTATTACCTTGAAAATTCATTGTAACCCCTGTAATTTCATTTTGCATATTTCATTCCTTGAAGACCCTATTCCAAATTCCACTTCCCAAAGCCTAAAATTCCACATTTGTCTATTTTTTGTTTTTTCATAACTTGTTTGATTCTCACCCAATCACCTTCAAAATTATGCTTCATTGTTCCTCTTTGGCAAATTTTCTCATTCTTTCACCCCACTTCTGAAATTCACATTTTATGTTTCCTTGTTCCTTAGAAAGTGTCCAAAACCTAGTCAAATCCCAATTACCCACCCAAGTTTTTCCCAACTCAAAATTTTCATATTCTAAAACCCTCTCTGTTTTTGTTTTTCTATCCATTTCCACCAAACAAATTAAAAAAAAATCTTGCTTATGGTTGTCACCCGTGCAGGACAAAATAGACAAATGGAAGACTAACTTGCCGCCTTCAAGACCAAACTCAAATATCTAGATCAAAGATTTCTCGGCCTCCATCTTCAACATTCAACCATGAGCAACCGACGACAGCCCAAGTCTTTTGAAGACACTAAGTTCTCTTCTTCCAACAACTTTTGTGGGCCAAAGATTGATTTCCCTTGCTTCAATGGTGATGATCCAACTCGATGGATATACAAGGAAGAACAATACTTTAATATGCATAACACTTTTGATGTCACCAAAGTCCCACTTGCATCCTTTCATTTGGAACGTGAATCCCTTCAATGGTTCTGTTGGTACATCAAGGATCATGAAGAGCCACAATGGACATATTTTTGCCAAATCCTTTTGCAATGATTTGGCCCTAGTGGTTTTGATGACTTCACAGGATCACTCACCAAACTTCGCTAGACTAGCACTATGAGAGAGTATCAGACAAAATTTGAGAAATTAGTCAAGCACACAGAAGGATTATCTGATGCATTCTACAAGATTTGTTTTATCAGTGATTTGAAGGATACAATCCAATATAAATTTAAAATGTTATGTCCCAACACAATGATGGAAATCCTAGGGTTAGCTAAGTTGGAAGAGGACAAGATCAGGGCTCAGCAATGCCCCAAATCCACTTTTATTCCATTCAAAAATATGGTTCCCCAAAGACCTCCAGTCCCTCCAACTCCTAGAACCACTCCTATCAAGCATTTGTCTAGAGCCTAGATGTGGGCATGTATGGGAAAATGATTTTGTTATGATTGTGATGAGAAATTCACTCAGGGACATCAATGTGCTAAGTAAAATATCTGTCTCTTGGATGTGGATTCTACACCTACACTTAAAATTTGTACAGCTTCTCAGGATCCATTAGATGATCATACCGACATTCAATAGCCTCCAGTTGACCCTCATTCTCATGACAACCACCCAGATATATCTCTCCATGCATTAGCTAGAGTCACCACCTCACAAACCATGCAGGTCAAGGTTTTCTTTAAGAAGATCCCTCTTACAATAGTCAGCGCACTTTTCAAGTTGGTGATATGGTTCTTCCTTTGCTACAACCTTACAAGCGATCCTTCCTGAAACTAAAAGGGCATCATAAGCTGGCTCCAAATTTCTATGGAACATATAAGTTTCATCGAAAGCTTGGGTTCATTGCTTATAAATTGGAACTTCCTCCTTCTTCTCACGGTCACCCAGTATTTCATGTCTCTTGTCTCAAGAAAGTTATTGGCACCAACATCAGAGCATAAACTGTCTTACTGGAATTGGATAATAAAGGATCCATGATTTTCAATCCGATGACCATCCTCTATAGGATCACTCTTCAACTTCACTCTTGATCCATCACATAGGTATTAATTCAGTGACACGACATGCAACCAAAGGATGCTACATGGGAACCACTCATTCAGATTCAACAATAGTTTCCACATATAAAGATTTGAGGACAAAGCTTTTCTGAGAGGGAGGGGATGTTAAGAACCTGTGTTAACCCTCCTCTTTATTTTGTTAGTATATTGTGTTAGATGGATATGCTTTGTAAATTGTCCCATTAGTATGTTGTATTATCCCACATTCATGGAGAGTAATAGTCGGCAAGTCATCTAGCTAGTATGTTTCATTATCCCACATTCATGGGGAGTAATAGTTGTCTAGATTGGACTTAGTATATAAGTAAGTGTTGAGGACAATGAAGGTAGTTATTTTGTACTAAGCATGCTCAAAGGAGGTTTCCACCTCGAAGTGTCCTACAATCAATAAACTCTTTTTTGTGCTCCAATATTTATGTTATACCGTGCATTCTCATTGTTTATTGCAGGAGGTTATCCACAACATACTTAAGAGAGATAATAAATTCAACTACCGTATTTTTAGTCAATTACAATATAAATCAAGTTAACCTAGTTGACATGTAAGGAAATTACCCTAATTACTGGAGAAACAAACCAAGAAGCAACAATCCATAAAATATCAGGTAATGATGACATTCTTGTTAGTGATTGAATAATGTTTGAAGAAACTTGAACTTTAAAAATTTAATATGTAATTATAGTGCAGATAGATCTTGTCAATAATCGAAAGACACAAATAAATCAAACCATAGAACAAAGGATATGCCCTGGGAAAATCCTCCACTGATTTGGAGGATAAAAAACCCAACAAACAATCTTAGAGTATGATTGATAATCGACAAAAAATGATTACAACACAATAGAATATTTCTTAATCAAATAGAAGAAGAGAGGAGAGATCAAATGGAACACTGTATTAGTATTTACAAGTGCATAGCACTTTAATAACAAGCCAAATTCATTCATACAAAGAGTGTAGCGAATATTTGCATGCTTTAGTAACTTGATAACATTGATAACGTTGTCTCATCTTCAATCATGCTCCCCCACAGACGAGATGCCAATTTGGCATTCCATAATTATCTCTCACAAGGATTATATGTTCCCTCCATTAATCCACTGAGCTTAACTATCTCTAACCGAGTTTTTAACCGAATGAACTAAATTGAACTGAATGGGACTGCATGTAACTTCATGGAACTAAATGTAGATAAATAAAACTAAATTTAACTGAACATAATTGAATGTAATTGAACAGGACTGAATGTAACTGAACAAACCGGAATGCAACTCCATCAGTGTCATCTTCCACAACCACTTGCATAAATTAAGGAGTTGATTCCTTAATTAACTGAACTTTTGTTTATCATAACTAATACTCAACTGATGTCTTATCAATTCAAGTTCATTTAGTGGCATACATGCGAAATTCAAATTCTCTCTCCATATTTGTGCTTGCATTAATTTTCTTTGCATAGTCCATATGTGTTTTCATTAATTCTATATCATATCATACTCATAAGATTGTTTATGAACCTATGAGCATATGTATTACCCTGGTTCATATAGTCAAATGCTAAAGTAAATCACTCCAAAGTAGATAATACTTAAAGGATACTTGTAGCGCCTGTTGACCATGACTAGCCATAAATCATATAATATATCCACTTTAAACAATAAAGTACACAACCTCACAACATGGGGATATTTTTAGAACTTGATATTACTCACAAGTCTATTTTCTTGATATTACTTACAATACTCAGCTTGATATTGCTCATAATATTTACAACATCACCACCTCAATTATATGAGGATATTTGTAGGACTTGGTATTACTCACAAGTCTGTTGTCTTAAAGTTTACTCACAATACTGGAGAATGTCTCCCGATGTTGTAATCTCAACACTCCCTCTAAGTGAGGGAACCATTCTCTTCCATACTAGGAATTTCCTGCCATACCAAGCTTATCTTGTAAGTGTCATAACTTCGTCATAGATAGAGGCTTGTCATAAATTTTCAATATTCTAATTGGTAGTTATGTATTAGAATTCACTTTACACGACAATGACTTCAATGAACTAAAACTTCATCTCAATGTGTTTTATCATAACACAGATATAGGGTTTTTTAGAAAACTTGACTATTAGCACCTCATGACTGTAGGCTCAAGTCTTTCACCCTAGTAGATAGATTCCTAAGCTGCACTACTCCTCAACATGTGGTATTATATGTAAAACACATTTTTCTTTTGTAGTACTCTCTGACATACATCTTGCTTCTACAGTACTAGCCTCAATACACTTAGCTTTTGTATTACTAGCCTTAATTTACATCACTTATCTTAGGCTAACACAATATATGGACAACACAATCAAATAATAGGTATTCCATGTATCAAATACAATAAAGATCATATTCTAATGTACTTCAAAGGTACTTAAAGATATGGTTAGTAGTAATCATAAAATACAATTGGTCTTCTCAAGGACCAACCAACTACTTACATGTAGTAGCATCATCTAGATCCAATCCACAATAAAGTTTCTCTAAACTAGAAACCATGGATTTTAAAGCCATCACATACAACATTATACAACAAATGTGTATTAACATTCAAAAAGAAAGTCTTATCATTTCTTCCACTTTTCAACATTTGTTGACTTATTGAATATTCTGTTATCTTTAGAAGTTCTCTATGAGATTTCCATTCTCTGTGATGTTCTTGAAGGCCTGCTCACTTTCTCAGTGATATTTCTCTTTATACTGTAGCACCCCAACTACCTCTCCAATAGGTTTAACTATTCTTTGAAATTCCATACTATAACTCTTCTTGAGTATCAATAGTCTCTGATATTAATTTAACCATATCTCTGCCCATGTGGATTCTCTCCACAAGGTATCATATCCCCTGGATTTCTGAGTCATGTACCATGACTAACTTATGGGGACTTTATCTTCTACTTCTTGTGAAGACACATCATTACTCCCTCTTCAACTAGAGGAGTATTTATGTACCATACCAAGCTTGTCACAGACATAAGATTAGTAAGAATGATGGAACTGTTGCCCATTTGTGGATATGCATCATGTATCAGATATGACTGACTATAAACCTTATAAATATATACTACTTTTCAATATTCTCAATATAGGGAAACACATGTGATCATTCCTCGATCACTATACTAGTGATATTCTATACGTCTAGTCATATTTTATATATCTTTGAAACTCTATCTCACTGACCAAGACATATCCAAGTCCACATACACTTGTACCAAGTAGGTACTACAACACATGCTATGTTCATTTCTATGTAGAGAATGTAAAGCACATGACTGATCTTAGGACCTGTGACTAACCAGGTTCATCTCAACTAACTTTTGAGATCTTCCAAATCTGATATAAACTTCATATTTCTATTCATGTAAATGACCATGTACTTTTAATTCATCATATTGAAACTCTTTAGGATCTATGCTACACATTTTCCTTAACTAAGGAAAATATTATCTGGTGACTGCCACACCTCTAATCGTAAGAATCATAACAAGATTCTTGACTATTGTTATAAGCTTCCTTCTAAATTATGAGCATCAAGTAGGTCTCCCTTTTACAAGAGGTACATCAACTAGTTACGCTGGTTCTTCAGGAGCTAGCGAGTCTAGTTACTCCAATAGGTGACTTGTGAGAGAAATTCATCCACATAGAAGCCTTAACCCTAGCCACATATGTGCCCTCCTTGAGAAAATTGGAATGTGGGACCATGTGGAGATTTTTCCCCTATCCAATTCATCCATCCGACTTAGTAACTGTGCCCTCCTTATTCAAAGAGTTTCTTCTTTAATCCCTGACAGCTTTATGTTTTTCCCTTCTTTTTAGACCGAGTCTCAAAAAGAAAACTATGCCCTCCTTTGCCAAAAATTTCCTACTTTTGTTCTGAAAACTTTTCTAAGTCTCCAAAAGGAAACTGCGCCCTCCTTAGTCAATTATTTCCTATATTTATTATGAAATATTTTGTCATATATTTTGGGAACTTTCCATTTTCTCTCTAATTGCTTTTGTCATAGAGTTTCCACTTTCTTAATCCCTTCCCTTGGAAATTTGGCTTACCAATTATGCCTGACATGGCAAGTTCAATTCCACATGTTATTTGCACAATAGATAATTAATGGAAATAATTAAAATCAAGTACACACCTTAATAATAATTATTTATCAAAATTTCCCCTATAAAACTTAATTAATTCCACTTAGTCCCCCTAGGTATTTAGCATGGTCCACACTTTTGTTGGTCAATTAGGTGGGGATATGACATTTTAGGGTATACTTGGAGATTTTGGGATCAAATATGACACTTCTATAGTCATTTATTGTGAAAACCAAAGTACTATTAAAATAACAACATACCATGTACAAAGGTAGTGAACCAAACAAATATATATTCATATGCACTACATCAGAGTACTTCTGCATGATGAGATCATTGCTCTACACTACTACGCATCATCTGCGCAAGTTGCAGACATCTTCACCAGGGAATTCTCTAAGAAGTCTTTTAGAAATATGAAATCATGACTTGGGATATATCTTCATATGGTGAAGACTGATTGAAGACAATAATCCATAAAATTATGTTCATGTCCATGTTTAAGAGAGGATTTTCCCCTCTGTGGTTTTGCCTCTTTCCTTGTTTTGTATAGACAAGAAGTATGTAAAGGGTGTTATAGCGGATTTCACCACACTAGGTGAATCACACATTGTATGGCCTTCCCCTGTCCCGCTGCAGACTCATTAGCCCCTATGGACCAATTTTTTTATTTTGATGTATCATTGACCATCCCTAAAACATTAGAAAAATGATATACGCGGCCTTTTCCCCAATAACCGTGTACATACGTGGATATTCCCTCTATAGTCGCGTACATCGAGATGTGTACATAATCCAAAATAATTTGGAGCGTTCCTTGACTTGGATCCGACTCATATCACTCCTGGCCTTCCATATGCCTTGAGATCGCACGGATTCGACCTTTCATTATCCCTTATGAAGCTATATAAGGAACCCCTTGATACATTGAAAGCAGGGGGGAGATAAGAGAGAATTGAGAGTATCGAAACTATAGTCCATTGTTGCTAGAACTTATGCTTGAGTCTGCATCCCTTTGTCCCTTGGAGCACTGTTGTGTTCTTCCCAAGCTTGCCTTTGCTAGTAAGCTTTCTATCGAAGTGATGGAGGATTGAGGTGGTGGAGGACCAAGTGGGGGATTCAGTTTCTCCGGTTCGCAGACGTGCCGTCAGAGGTTGTCACTTGTAATCTCTGATTCATATTAATAGAAATATCTTTTCCTGTCCAGTAATGTGTATTTGAATGAATATTGTATCCATTGGAATATGTCAAATGCTTATACATTATTGATTATATATGCTAGAATAGATCTAACACCATGAAATATAGTATGCTTGTATTGTTTACTTGTTGTTGAGGACGTGCTATAACAATTCAAGCTGAAGATTGGAAAGCTCAACGGGGATCTACTTCAACCGTCCGGAATAAGGTATGAGGTTTGATCCTTTAGTGTTAGATGTTTTTATTTCTACTTCATATTGGGAAAGATTGATTTCTGGAGTCTAGCTGTCTGTTGTGGTACCCCAAGCCATAGGAATTTCTCTCTGTAACAGAATTGGCGACTCTGCTGGGGATGTCCCTTGTTTTTATTTGGGGTTGGGGGCAACAATGGGCTTGATATTATTGATTTGCTCTCTGTTTCTCTCTGTTTCTGTGTCACATGTTATAGTATGTTTTTCCATTGACACTCCCCTTTATTGGTTTGGCCTTGACCTACTTTTTACCACTTCCTTCTCTGTATACGCGGGTTTTTGGCCAACAGTCGCGTGTATACGTGTGTTTTTGGCCAAAAGGCGCGTACATACGCAGCTGTTCTCTATACAGTCGCGTACATCCTCCCTTTTGGTGAGTCTGATGTTGTGGGAAGTTGTTGGGTGGGTTGTGAGTGTGGTTGGGTCTTCCTTGGGTCTGAAGTTGTCTGTTGGATGCTTCTTTTGTGACCAGAGACCGTTCGTGCCTATCATAGGTATCACGTCTATACTGGCATATAGGTTAGGTTCACCACCATTTGCATTTTTCATGACCTTATGACCATGTCACTATATCCTTAGGTACGAACCCACTCTATTATGTCACGAAACCTTCTTGCTGCTATAGAAGTGGCATGATATGAGTGGTAGAGACTCACCTTACATGGGTACCCTAGTTAGTGCCTTATTTGTATTTGGTGCCCATGCTGATGTTTCCCTCTTTAGGGTGTGGGAGTCCATTGTATAGTATTTCCATGACATTTAGCAAGAGCCTCATACTCCTCTTGATCTTATGCTGGCCATGACCCCCCAAACTCCCCTTATATCGAGTTGTGAATGCATTATCATGAGCTTTTCCTGTCTTATTGAGCTTTATGCCGGCTCCCCTGACATTGTGTTTCAGCCATATAGCCCGAGCTTATCTCATGTCTAGCCATGCAGAGCCTTTATTTATATCCTTCGCAGCTTGATTCCCTTTTTACCGGGAGGGGATTTTCCCCCGAGTGTCGATATCCTACACATGTATCCTTGCATTGAGCATAGGTATGTTCCACTGCTTGGAACTAGTTTTTTTTCCCTAAATGACGCTCGTCTCCTCCTAGTTTGTAACTATAAAGCTAGTTTATTCTTTTTTCAAGCTTTTCAAATAACTGAAAAAGACCAAAAAAATCAAAAAACCAAAAAGCCAAACAAGAAAAGATATTATCTTTGGCAGCTGTCAAGTCGTGTTGCCTTCGAATAGATCACTGTATATCACATCCATTGGTTGGGTTATAGTTTGACTTTAGGAGCTGTACTCGTTATCTGAGTCTTATCTCCACCGACTGGTTAAGCTTCCAGTACCTATGGAGCCTCTATTGATGCCTCCTGCGTCATAGAGATGTCCCAGTTTGTATCATTCAAGTCTATGCTACCTTCATTCAGTCACCATATGCCGTTATGCTCTTGTTCGAAGGAAGTTGAAACCTGAGTCGGCCATTCCTCAGTTATCTTGACTTTGC
>LPNX011085763.1:0-37258 GCA_001517045.1 Pseudotsuga menziesii
CTGTCCAGAAGGACAACCCGCGCATAGGTGTAAAAATCACAAACAAAGGTAGAAAAACTGCCTTAGGAAGGCAGGGGAGGAGTGCAATCAAACTTAAAAAATGTTTCTAAGTGGCAAGAAGGACCTGAAACAATGCAAAAGCTGAAAGAAATCAAGAGAAAAACCCCAAACAGACAAGGCTAATCCCCAGCGGAGTGCTGTTATATACTTGTTGAACATTGTGCATCTCTCTTTCAACCCCAGTACGTTGATGGCCTCTTAAACCCTAGCCATAGGACACTTTCCTTTACAACAATGATCATTGTATTGTATCATCATTCTTTCATTTGATTATACAGAGCTGCTACTTCCATTGCAGCACCATTTTGCCAATTTTATGCATATTTGTCAGAATTCTTTGTGAAACTGTGTTTTCAGTTCCTAGACCACTATGACAAATTAATACTTTCATCTTGCGACTATTTGTCCTCTTTTAACTTCTCGATTTGTTCATCTAGTTTTGATTCTGACTTCATGTTAATGTCCTACAATGTGATTTTCTTCTTTTTGTAGGGAAATGTCATAAACTTCTTTTAAGATAAAAGTTTCCAATGTTTCTAGCCACGGTAATCCCAAAACTAGGTCATCGTCACTACTCCACAAGGATTTAACTATAAATTGTGAAATGCTAGTATAATTTCCAATGTTCCATTGCAAATCGCTTACTGCATATTCTTTGTTATTCCAAAAATCTAACCTTTCACCTATATTTGACTTCAGAATTGCTAACTCATTAGCAAACTCATCATTAATATTATTATTGCATTCACCGAGAGTAATAGAAATAGTGATTTCTTTCCCTCTAATTGTTCCTTCTATTTGGAAGAACACGAAAAGATAAGTTTTTTAAGTGCTTTGAAATCTTCCTTGTTTTTCTCCATAACAGTCCATTTTATTATGCTTTCTTAAAAATAATATCTTTTTTATTGAATAATAATAACTATTAATTAATTAATTAATATTAATATTATTATTATTGTTTTTACTATTGTTTTTATAAACTATATATATAGTTTTTTTTTCAAAAATTAAATATTTTAACGTTTTACTATTTAATTTTTAAAAAACAAGGGTTTCGATGGCGAGGAGAAGGGATGGCAGGTAGAGGAGCAGGAGGCCGAGAGAAGAGTGGGATGGCGTGGAAGGGAGGAGGAATGACAGGGTGGAGGGCATGGGCATAGGGAGGAGATGCGAGGTGTGAGTGTTGGGGAAGGTCCTGCGAGAGATCATGGAGGAGGTGGTTGTGGGGGCGTGTGGAGGAGGTGGCCATGGGTGAGCATGGAGGCGGTGGCCGCAGTTACGGGAGTGTGGAGTCGCGAGCAGGTGCATAGGAGGAAAGGGCGCGAGGTGGTGTAGAAAAAACGGATGAGGAGCCACGAGAGCAACGACGTAGGGAGGATGCAATGAATGCGTGGTACTTGAGGTCAATGGTTATGATCTGGTGACTGTGTATTGTGGAAGCAGAGTCAAGGTCATGAGGGTTAAGGGTGGTTGAGTGGTAGGTATGAGCACGGGAGAGAGGTGAAGGAAAAGTTGTGGTGGAGGGTATGCGGTGGGAAGCACGTGGTGGAGGGCACGGGACTAGTGGGTGGAAGTTGTAGGTTGGAGCAGAGGCGAAATGGAGTAATGGATGTGGGAGGCGATGGGAGATTGGGGCATTGGTAATGAAGGAGCGAACTGGGAAGCCTGGGTGGATGAGAATGCAAGTGTGGAGGAGGAGACTTGGGAGCAAGTGGAGTGTGAACACTGAATGGGTAGCGATTGGAGAAGTGGAGGGTTTAGCACGATGGAGAATTTGGAGCGGATTATTTTTTTCAGAAATTCTGAACTTTATAGGTCCAAAACCCGATGGTGGTCAAAGACCCTGCTTGGAGAAAACTCCCCAAATAATTATTTGACCAAGAGCTAGTATCAGCGAATGCCTAAGAAGGGGCTCTAATACCAATGAAACAGTAGAAATCTGTTGCTTACTGGAATACCCAGTGTAAATAATTCATCAATGGATAATAAAATGTATATTTGATATTGATATGACATATGATGATTACAAATTGAATATAGTGTCGTACATATAGAAACCTAAAGGCACTTTTTGTGGTGATCATTCACGAATGAATGTATCCCTTAGTATTTAATAATTATTTATGTTTATTTATTATTATATTTTCTTCATTACACCATTTATGCGTTTTCATCTATGGACGAGAATGAGAGAAGTGTACTGTCTAAATTGATTCTATGGGCGTCGTCCAAAATTCATAATTAATAATTTCAAAAAGATAAAAAATAGCGTAGTTAACCTTTGACAAGTACAGTTCGAGATAGTTACAAGAATGAAACTTCAACTTCAACTATTCAATTATTAGATACAACTATGAGCTTAACTCCATTGATACTACAACTATTAGATTAACTTCAACTCAAGTCATAACTTTTACTTGAACTGCAGTTGCTGACATATTAACTTTTAAATTAACTATTAGATACAACTAGTAGCTTAACTTCAACTCTAATCACGGTTATATTGGATAACTATTAGCTTAACAATTAGATACAACTAATGATTCTACAACTATTAGCTTAAATTCAACTCTAATCGCGGTTATATTGGATAACTATTAGCTTAACAATTAGATACAACTAATGATTCTACAACTATTAGCTTAAATTTAACTCTAATTGCGGTTATATTGGATAACTATTAGACAAATATTACGTTAACTCCAACAACTTGATACAACTATTAAATTAGATTTAGATGAACGTGGTAATAAAAAACTATTAGATGAAAGTGTAGTTGTACTCCAATGGCTCCATCTCTTAGGCTGAGAAGTCGACCTTCATTGCAGTGAAACCTTGCACCAACCAAGAAGCTTTCCATTTGGCAGTGTAACATCATGAGAACAATCAGTTAGATAATGTGCTCTCAGGGTGATAGGCTCAATGCAATCTATAAATATGAATAAGGGGTGAAGGTTTTCAAAAGTTTTTGTTTTGATCAGTTGGTGAGTCCAGAATTTCCATTAAGCTGTGTATTAGTAATTTATTCCTCTCGGCGTATTCTAAACATATTAATCTTATTAATATGATTGTTGCTAGTGTGGGTTAACATCTGCAACTGGTATTATTTAATATTTATGTGCCCTAAGTTATTATCGTCAACTCCCTTTTTATTTATATTGCAATCTTTTTGACCTACTTATGGAAGCTGAATTTTCAGGTTAGACCTCACATACGAATCCAACAATTGGGGAGTTGGATTGCCTCCAAAGGAAAAAAATGGAAATAATTGGCCTTTGTAAGAAATTCTTCCAAGAACTGTATAACCTATAGCTATTCATGTATTTTAAATGCTTTCCCTATATTTACCAGAGTTTGCAGATAATTATTCGTGAGTTTCATATCTTACCAGCATTCTGTGATGATGCAAACTCAGTTTTCCTTGGTTGAGCTAATTTTGGCTTTTGTAGGATGAAGAGACTTCTGGGAAATCCATCTCTGAGACCAAGGAAGCATCATATTCTTTCTGCTCTTGAAAACTTTCAAAACCTGTTGAG
Organism: Pseudotsuga menziesii; assembly: GCA_001517045.1. Taxonomy (NCBI): domain Eukaryota; kingdom Viridiplantae; phylum Streptophyta; class Pinopsida; order Pinales; family Pinaceae; genus Pseudotsuga; species Pseudotsuga menziesii. The sequence goes on from LPNX011085763.1 coordinate 3,597, forward strand.
AATCAGATGTTCATCGCCTCTATTTCGGCTGAGGACAGCAAATGCTATTCAGGTAAAAGTCTCCCTTTTATTCCTGTTTCGTATGGAATTGGAATTTTAATGTCGTTCAGATTGATGGCTTTTGCAATTCATATGTAAATTTTGTAAGGATAATTTGGCATAATAATTGCAGGCAAGGGTTCGCTTCCACAACACTGGGCCATCATGGGTTCCGGGGGCCATTGTTATGAGCATCAAGGATGGTGACAAAGGGCTACCTGGTTTAGCTCAGCTTGATCCATTGTATGTATCTTCCATTCATCATTGTTAGATATGTCATATCAGGCCAGCTTGAAAAGCAGGCCTTCAGGCAATAGCATAGGGAAAGGCTGCTGATTTTTTATGGTATTTCTGTCGACTTGGGGATGTGCAAATTACAGTTAGAATAACACTGATTTCTTTGCTTATAGGTACCGACGAGTAGTTGTGATATTTAATGCCCGTCCCAGTGAATTTGTTGCTCCAATTTCTGCAGTAAAATCATTGCCACTTACCCTCCATCCAATACAGGTGATCTCCTTTTCTTTACTTATAAGTTATCACGCTCTTGTCTTCATGCAATTTCCGTGAATTAATTTTATATTCAACGTAAGATTTATTTTTTGTAGTTATGATATACCTTATTTTGCCCAAATCAAGTTTTCTCTCGGCATTTGAACAAGCAACCATAATATTATTTTATGTTTATTCTGCAGGAGGCATCATCTGATGCACAGGTAAAAGCTTCTTTCTATGACGCAAACACTGGTACATTCAAGATTCCGCCAAGGACAACATCTGTATTTGTGGAAGCCCGTTAGGCACATCTCCTTTCACTGTTTCTCCATAATAAGGCAATCAAAGAAGCTCTAAAAGCACCCCTCACTGGTATTTACAGGAACATCATGTGAGTGGCTCTAGGAATACAATGGCAGATATTTGGATTGTTTCTCTGTGATGCATAGAATTTAATTGATCAAATTTGTATTTCCAGACTGGTTAAGTAAAGTGAACCTTAGTTCGAGATTCGAGTAATAATTGTCAACTACCTTTACAAAGAATAAAGCATTCTAAAAGATGCGAGGTTAGGTAATTGTGGAGGGAGTATCTGGGTCTTGTTTATAATCTCTGATTTAGCGATGGATAATTCTTTATTGACTTTGTACCCAATTTCTGTGAAGTAACTGCAATAGAACTTTTGCACTTAATCAAAATCCTGGATCTCATAAAAATTAGCTGCAATGTAATCTTTATGAAAAGCCTGACCAATCCAACTCTCAAGCACCAATATATGTTTCAGATATGGATGATCTTCAAAAAGGATTTCTCAAAATAAATAAGATCCAAGTTCTTTGAAAATATGGAATATTACCTTTCCAATATATAAAGTGACTACCAACAGTATTTTCTCCACTAATGCAATCCTTTCCAATGAACCGAATTTTAACCATTAAATCAAAGGAAATGCTAAATGCGGTACAAGCTTGAGCTTATTTGCTGGTCAAGTACACTGCTAGTTATTCCACATCGAGAAGAATTCCACTTTCCAAGATCGAATGAAGGCATTAGACTATGGGCGTCCACTTGTGATTTTCATCACAAAGCAGGTTGATGACTCTTTTGGATGATCTTGAATGGTTGCACAAAATGTTTCCTTTTTAAAACCACGTAAGTCATAACTTATCAAACCATTTGGCTATCAAATCATAATTATAAAAAATATATATCATTTATCTTATGTGACAACCCATTGACTTCTTGTTATCACATTTAAAATTTGGCAGCAACACCATTACATTTGTTTTACAAGTGCATCACTGGCAATAATCAACAAAACAATCTGATAGTAGAATATTTAGAGAAAGAACAAACTTCCATAGCAATTGAGGAAACTTACTACAAAAAGAAATGACAATGGAAAATATCTTCATAAACACACAAAAGAGTTCTACCACTAATACACAATATGATATATCATCTACATGCTACTAATACACAATATGATATACCATCTACATGGTTGAAGAATTGAACAAAACTAATACAAGTATTAAAATTATTTTATTTTCCTACATAAATTACATGTCGTTGTGATTGTAGTGATTGTTCTATAAAATTTGGAATGCATAATCATTGATTTGGTGAAAATATTAAGAAAAATATATATATGGTCATGGAGAATGTTTATATTTAGGCAAAAAGTATAGATGTATGCATAATCATAATTATAAATTAGGTTACAATCTTTTTATTTTTAATAAAAATATGAAAAATTTTAGCTTAAATTTCTTCAAAAAGATTTAAAATTTAGCCAAATTGGTGAAATTTCTCTTGAGAAAAAAACATTGGCTGCAATCCATGAGGTTGATGCTTTGGTTGATGGTGGATGATTGACATGCTCATGGTGTTTTGCTTGGGTTACTTTCTTATTCTTGGTTCTACACATGTGGATGGTATCAACACCTTTCACTTGATGATCTTCATGGTGATCTAGAGTGCTCAACATTGACTCAACTTTTGTACCTTGTTTTATGCCAATTATGGGGTTATTGTTGCATAACAAGATCTCCAATGCCCTAGCTCCAATGGTGGCTTGTGATATATGGTTGGAAATCTCATTTTAAGACCTTTTCAATGATGTAGAACACTCCTTGTTCCTCAAGGTGTTAGAGAAATAAGGTCATCTTTCTAGCTGTTGTACCACTTTCTTGAGTTGTTTTGGTCACTTAGGTGTCATCTATTTTGTGATTGAGGTCTTACTCTATGGATTTAACCTTGGGTGCATGTTGCTGCATATTTTTATCCATAATGGTGATCTCGAGGATTGTCTTTGAGTTGACACATCGTCTTCCTGGAGCGTTCTCTCTTGGCACACATGGAGGCATGGTTATATGATTGTATTTATTGATGGTTGAGATTGGGATTCATATTGATGAGTTGGCATGGTAGCACGTATGTTGAGGCACTTTGCTCATCTTTTACTACATATGGGGGTCTTATTGTCGTTGTGTTCATGCACTTTTCCCCTTGGAGGAGATCTTATCCACTTGTGTTATTTTAGGAGGGGTTCTTCTTGGATATTGGTGCATCATTAATGAAGCCGCTCCGCTTTTGGAGGCTGCTTTGGTGAGGTAACATTTTTGGCACCATTGTCAAAGATAATTTCCAATTTCTCATAAATTTGAAGACTATGTTTCATGATATTTTTTGAGAGGATTATTATTATAATTTTTTCTTCTCACGTGGCGACTCCATGGAGGGACAAAGCCCTTGTTCCTTTACAGATTTTTGAAGGCTTTGTTGTATGTAGGGGTGTGCACATGCAACATCTTGAAGACCACTTTGAAGGCTTATCTTGGTGATTCCACACATCATTTTGTTTTGGTACAAGGTATTATTATGATGCATTTTCAAATTTCTAATCTCTTGTTCAAAATTTTGAAGTGAAGAAAATGGATTTTGAAGTTGAAGATTATGGTCCTTTGGTTGAGAAGAACTTTTATTAACTTGATTTTTGGGGCACCCCTGAATTTCAACATTGTTACAACCCATATCGTCTGTAGCATGCTTGTTAAGATATACTAGATTGCAACGACCTTTTTCCATCGTAAAAGGCCAAGTCTGGGCTTGTTTATGTAAAAGTGGTGGTCTAGCAGGGCTTAAGACCCATGGTCCGGTCATGGCAGGTCCTATGGTTTTGATTCTAAATATTATTAGCTTAATGGCATTGTTGACTACCCCTTGATGGGCGGAAGTACCCCATCTTGTTGGGCTATTTTATAGGGTTGGTGCTTGGTGCTTCTTGGGATGCGTCCATTAGGACACATGGCCTAGGGACTCCTAGCCAAACTTATGTTTTGCTATGTATGAGGTGATTGTGTGTGTAACGATTGTCATACCCGGTTTAGCAGGCCTCCTTTATGCCACTTGGACCTTCTTCTCCATTGTATGACCTTTCCTCTTGGTACATATGTGGCCCAATCACCATGACGTCATCATCATCGAGAGAACTTTACCTTGCTAAAGGGGAGGACATTGAGGGATCTTCTACATTGTTGGAGTTATTTGGGGCATGATGCCCTCCCTTAGCCCATCACTTAACTCGAATGAATCTAATTGCAGCATTTTATCATTTTTTTGGACTTTTATGGTTTAGTCCTTGATTTGTGGGTTACAAACCCTAAAATTAAATTATTTTACTTTCTAGTAAGGGAGGCTCTAAAATTAGTTTAGTCAAGGAAGCCTCATATAAATAAGGATTCTAACTTTCTTTTGTAAACGTGAACAAGGGTTCTAATATGTACTTACTACTTTTTGTCTTGGTCTTTTGGATAACTTGAGTGATGCACACCTCTCTCTTTGGCTTGGTTTCTATGTGATGAATGGTGAATGGTGAATTTTCTAGGGTTTTTGCAATCTTGCATGGTTGTAATAACTCATGGATAAGGAACGACTTAAGAAGTATTTCTTGCTCTCTTTCTTGGTTGATGTTGGTATGATCTCTCCATTTTCTTGTTTGATGTTGCTTTTCTACCTTAGGCAAGGTAGATTTGGATTTTTAGCAACTTCTTCTCAACTTTGTTTGAGGATACCTTCCTCTTGAAGGAGCTCTCCACTATGGGTCTTGGAGTTCATATTTTTCCATAACTAGGGTTTTGGCTACTTTGACCTAGTATCTAGTTACTAGCCTTTTGCCCTAGTTGGTAAATATTGAATAGTCAAATTGAGTAGGGACATTGACCTTGATCTCTAATTTTTCCCTACGATTGGAAAGGCTAAGGTCATATGCCCTCCTCTTAACTCTTTTTATTAAAATTCTGTGGTACATTTTACAAATATCCCAAAAAATTATAATACTAGAAAAAATATAAAAATTAGAACAGGCTATATCTCAAAAAATATTTTCAATTTGCAAATTCTATATGAATAGAAAAATGTGGCCTAGTTGAATTCATGGTGGATCTTTGAGGGTGGTTTGATCATGTGGTTGATTTGTGTGAAATCTCAATATTTGTGTCAGTTAGGGTTTTTTATTGAAGATCTATTGTTGTAGGTATATCAAGTTCTTTCGCCAAGTTTGAAGGCCTGAAAAGGGGTTTCTAGACCTATATTGACCCATGGGGGGTTGGCAGTTCATTGGGACCACACTCTATTTGAGGGATATTATAAGGTTCATATAATATTTGATATCCTATTTGCAGGACTGTTTTGAGGCCTCTCCTTCACCCTATTCCTCATTTCCCCAACCCTATTATACAAGACACACTTCATATGGTAAGGATGACATTGTTATGATTAATTTGTCTCTAGTTTTCTGAGACATATTCACTATTGCAATCCTATAACATTAATAACAATTTGATGTTATGTTTCTTGGGATCCATGATAAAGCTCTTTAATTTATCTCTTTTAGTAATATTTATACTTCATTGTTTTGACTCCATAAGGCATTGATCTTAGCCGAGAGGTTTATTGGGAAACATGTTTGTGTATTGTCTAGGAATCACAACTATTCTTCAGCAAGTTCTAGGGACACCCCCTTGGTCTTAGGAGTTGACCTAAAGCATTCTAGAAGCTAAGTTGAGGTGACATTGGACTCTAGCTTTTCCTGTGCTTCCCACTCATTGCACCCTCATTCGTGACTTTATCGTGGGTGTTATTTTGAGCGGTAACATTTTTTGGCATCATTGTTGGGGACTCGAAGGAAAAATAACAACATTCCATTCGACATGTTCACAAGTCTAGTACATTCTAGTGCGAAAAACGCTTAGGTGAGTTTTTACTGTGCACTTTGATAAGATTATTGGTAAAGGCTAACATTGCAGGTCTTATCTAGCGATTCCACTAAAAAGGTTTGTAAGGTTCTCATTCCCAAGAGAATCAAGTACGTTTTTGGTTTGTACTTTTGTGAGATTTTGTTGAGCTCTATCCTGGTAGGTTTCATTTGGCGAATTTGATTCAAGAAAATACAAAGAAGTACTCTACAATGGAAAATCCACAAGGTGTGCTTATTTCTATCCTTGATCCTGAGCTTGTTTATTGAAGAAAGAAGCATCATCTCTATGTAAGGAGGGTAAGCAACCAATTTCCTCTTGAAATGCTATCATATATTCAAAATGTACTCAATGATATTCGTGTTACGATAGAAATCCCAATGGCTAAATGTAGTAATGCTTTGTATGGTGCATTTGATTTTACTAATATACCAAATTGTCGAAACGCTTTGTAAAAAATGAACGGTTTTCCTAAGTTTACTGATAATAATGTTATTTCCACTATTATGGATCATTGGGATGAGTTTATATCTTGCAAAACATGATATTAATGATCTTGCCATATAATGTTCAAATGTTTTCCGTTAAGTATGAAGAATGAAGCTAGGACATGGTTTATTGGACAAACTAATAATAGTATCTATGTTTTCCAAGAGTTGAAAGATGCATTTATTAACTAATGGGAAGATAAGAAAGATCCTTTATTATTGATGCATGCTCTTACTAATGTAGAGAGGAATGAGAATAAAACTATTGATGATTTTGATAGCGTGTTTGATGAGATTTTATAGGGTATTCCTCAAACACACAAACGAATCGTGCTTGTGATTTTGATGTATTATGTGAATGCATTTCAAGGTGAATTTCATTTCTCTCTCAATATGAATAAGTCATAAGATTTGGCGCCTGCTAAGCAAATAGTAAGATATTTTGATGATAGTTGGAAAGCATCAGGTAAGCTTGATATGTTACATTATCCAAGAGCTAAGGTTGAATTCAAAAAATGTTAGCATCGATTTCTGAAACTGTGGAAGATCTCATGTATCTCCTGCTAAAAGAATTCAAGAAGTTGAGAATGGATTTCACTTAGCAAAATACATCATTACAAAACATAATTGTGCAATTAAAAAGAAATCAACAACCAAAGTTTCCTCCGAAGAACTTCAATAAGGGACCTCCATAGAATACAAGGCCTCCTACGAAGTTTGGAGTCGACAAATATGGTGAGGGATTTTCCCTACTTTTGCAGAGCTTGTTAGTCCCTTCATGATGAAAGAACATGTGCCTAATATTTGGAATGCATCAAGAACAACATTCCATTCGACGAATATGATCATGAGGTATGTAATAATCTATTTGAAAATAGGCAACAATTCAATTCATCTAACGAGGACATGCAAGAAGTAAGGAAGACATCTATTGAAGTTGATAAAGCTACAAAGATCTTGGGAGAAACACCCTCCCGAGAAGAGATTAAGAAGATGTATGAATGGGTTCAAAGGTATGACCTATCAAAAGATGAAGAAGCCTCTCCGACATGTGAGAAAATCAACGGCTCCTGAAGAGCCCAAAGATAAAGATCCTTCCCAAACTTAGGTGATTCAGGTAGGTTGTCAATTGGTTTTGATAGTTACGTGAATCTTATTTTTGATATTTCAATACAGGTAAATTCCTTGAAGGTTGCAATCATATTGGTTGAATTGGTGAAACTTCCATCGATGGGAAGTCAAGTAATTAAATCATTGGGATTGGAATATACAATGTTGAGTGCTCACATTGCTAAAGACAATGAAGATTTTCCCATTATATTGCAAAATATGAATCCAAGGAACCAACCTTTCTTCATATCATTATTGATCAATGATCTTATTCTCCATAACTGTATGTTGGATCCAACGCCTTGACAAGTGTGATGCATTTTCCCATAATGTACAAGTTAGGGTTGTAAGTGTCTAGACTGTAATGCAATATTTGTGTCATGGATTCTCGCGGGGTTAAAATTTGTGGGTTGGTCAAGGATGTTTCGATCAGCCTTGCAACACATCCTCGTATTGGGATATTGATGGATATAGTTGTTATTGATGTACTAGAAGCATGGGGTATGTTGTTATCAAGGAAGTGAGTTGTCAATCTAGGTGGAAATATACAGATGGATTTGTCATATGCCACCATTTCGACAACATAAGGGATATTTGTAATGTTGCATAGAGAACCAATGAGGAGATATCATGTAGAAGGTCCTAAAGACTAGAGAAAATGAGACTGTTTATTTTGAAAATGATATTGGATTATATACAATTTTTGCCACCGATGTTGTTCCCTAGGAAGACATTAATAAGTTTTGGATGATTTATTTCAATGGAGCCAAATCTCAGTCATCTTTGGATGTAGGTATTGTATTCATCTCTCGTCATTCTGATAATCATTGTTTTTCTCTCCATTTAGAATTTGAAGGTGCTAAAGATGTGGTCGAGTATGAAGCCCTCTTACATGCTCTTGAGTTAGCTAAATATTATGGTATTAAGTTTCTAAATATCATGGGCGACTCCAACCTAATTGCCACACAAGTCAAAGGAAAGTTTTCATGTAAGAATCGAAGGCTAAAAGGGTATAGGGGTGCAGTGCTATTTGCCACAGAAAAAATTTGATTCATTGTCTTTGCAAGTGGTTCCCATAGATCAGAATTAGTTGATTGATCCCTAGCAGTCTCTTCCTTAGTTCTTTGGCCCAACAAAGTTGTCCTAGAATACAAAAAAATCAAGTAATTTATAGGTCATCTATTCCATTCAACTTTGAATATTGGTAGGTTTTTCATGATGAAAAACATATTTACAGGTTTATGAACAAATGATGGCATAATTTGCAAGCCATCAGCTCGATTGTAATCAAGAGGGATATTTAGATAAGTCAGACTATAACCCTGTTACTGTCGAAAGTGTAGCAATGGAAAGGATTTTTGATAGAGATGGCATATGCAAACAAGAGAAAGAAAGGGAACTCTAGTCGATGGACTTCCTTGAGATTGACATTAGATCTCCAAATGATCTAAGGCCTATTAAGATCGACAAAGAGCTCTCCCCCATAGAAAATACAAATGGAAAAGTTGGTCCGAGAGTTCAAAGGTGTTTTCGCTTGGTCCTATGATGAATTGAAGGTTTATGACACACGTATAATCGATCATGGTATATCGTTGAAAGAAGGTGCATGACCACATAGAAAAAGGCTCATAAACGTGAATTCAAAATTGGCTCCTCTGGTCCAAAAAGAATTACAAAAGATGGTCAATTCCAAAATAATTGCTCCAATCAAATACGTAGAATGACTCTCTAATCAGGTGCCTTCTAGAAGAAAACATGTGATATAAGAGTCAGTGTGGATTTCAAAAACCTAAATGCAGTATCAAAAAAAGATAACTACCCTTTGCCCAATAGGAGCTACTATTGCAAAGAATTATAGTTTCTCAAATGTTGCATTATGATTTCAATCAAATATCAGTTAAAGTGGATGATCGATTCAAGACATAATTTACTATTACATGGGGTACTTATGAATATTTGGTCTAATAGATGTCGGGGCCACTTTTCAAAGGGCTATGGATTATGATTTCATAGATATTATGCAAAATATTTTAGAAATTACGAAGATGACCTAACCGTTTATTCAAAGCACGTAAAGGATTATTTCAGCCATCTTCGTCGAGCATTTGAATGTTGCCATAGGTATGGTATTTCCTTGAATCCTAAAAAGTCAATTCTTTGTGTCATACAAGGTAAATTAATTGGCCATATTGTGTTCAAAGGAGTAATAATCGATCTTGAAAGAAATAGATGTATAAAAGAGATTGGCTTCCCTAGGAATTTGAAATCTTGCAATCATTCTTTGGAAATATTAACTTTTATTTGTAATTTTATTCCTATTTTTGCCGAAATTACTAAACCTTTGAACAAGTTGCTTAGGAAAGGTGTAGATTTCACACCATACAAGGAATCCAATAATTCTTTTGAAGAAACCAAGAATTCTATCGTGCAAGCTCCAATACTAGTAATTCATAACTATTCCAGGCCATTTCAAATATTTTTGTTTGCCTCCAATATTGCATGAGTTCTTCTATAAAAGAGTGATCACAATGAAGAACAACCTATCACAGTTATGAACAAAGCCTTGAAGAGTGTAGAGTTAAAGTATCACAATATAGAAAAATGAGCATATGCTCTTGTGATGTTGCTCAAGAACTTTAGGGTCTACATTGGGTAATCAAATATTATTACTTACGTGTTTCATCCAGCAGTAAAATAAATATTGAAGCAATAAGACAACCTAGAAACTAGGGGAAAGTGGATCACCAATGTCCATGATTATAATTTGAAATTCAACCTACCAAGTTAGAAAAAGCTAAGGGGTTGGATCAACTAATGCCAAAAGGAAATAAGGTTTCCCTTGGTCTCAAAGAAGGGGTGACTCTTATGATATTGGCTATCATCAAAACTCTGGAATATTGTGATTGGTATAAGGACATTGTATATTATCTAAAAAACCTTGCATGTCCCTTACATCTTCCATATCGTAAGAAAAGAGCATTAAAGTTAAAGGCATCCAAGTATTGTTTCATGGATATGGGCCTTGGATGGAAGAATATAGATGGACCAACTCTCAATTGTGTTGACTCCTCGGAAGCAAATATTTTAATGGATAAAACTCATAAAGTAATATGCAGTGTCCATCATTCAACTTCTACCATCGTTCATAAGGTATTAAGAGTAAGATCCTATTGCCCTACTATCTTTTAGGATGCGCATAAATCCATAAACAATTTCGAAACTTTCTAGCTCTTATAGGTAAGCATAAACTTGCAACTTTGTCGTTGCACTCGGTCATAGTCAAAGCACCATTCCAACAATTGGGCCTTGATTTCATTGATGAACTTAAGGATACCTCAAGAAATTGGCATAAGTGGATCTTAACAACTACAGGTTGGATCTATTCCTATGAAGAAGGATACAACAAAGGTGGTTATGGATTTCCTTAAAGAAATATTTATCACTCGATTTGGGGTTCAAGCCAAAATTATTACAAATAATGCCTAGGATTTCAGTTCAAGTGGTTTTTCCACCTTTTGTTTTGATTGCGGCATTATCCTATCTCAACAAATTTGAGACAACAAGAAAAGTTGGGACACTATGTTGAAGTATACTTTATGGGATGATCAAATAACAAGGAAAGAATCAACTTGAAAAAGTCCATTTGAGCTCGTATATGGGCTTGAGGTGACCTTTCCTATCCATCTAAATATTCCCGCATACAAATTTATGCAGTACCATGCCTCAAATCATGATGTAGGCCAAAGTAGAATCAACCATTTGATACAACTTGATGAGATCAAAAAAAGCACATTTGATCACATGGTGCTACACCAAGAAAAGAATAAATGTCAGTTTGACAAGAAGGCACGCCATCGAAGCTTTGACAAAGGTATCTTTTCCTCCTATGGAACAAGCAAAAATAAGAAATAGGTAAGCATGGTAAGTTTGAAAGTCTTTAGTTGTGTCCTTATCAAGATGAAGATGCTGCAGGTACTAACTCCTTTTTCTTGAGTCATTTGAATGGTGAAAAGTTACCTTTTCTTGTAAATGGGAAAGCATTGGATTTTTTTACTTGGATGATATCTAATGTCCTCAAGACATCCCTTGTACTATAATAGATGTAGTTTCATTTGATTTCAAAGTTTACTTTTACTCATGCGTTGCACTTGATGTTTATTGAATTTCATTTTAATTTCAACAAGGCGGGACATAATTGTTTTCCTTCGATGCATTTGAGATATTTTTTGTTAGATGTGTGTGTAGGTCTATAGGTTCCAGATGATTCAAAGGTTCTCATGCACTCTTGGGAGAATCACATGTCCCACAGTTGGAGCTAGTTTTTATACCCCAAATCGTATGCAACATGTTTTCTAGGATATAACAAAGTGAGGGGGCCTTTTACACTATAAAAGTTCAAGTTTGGGCTTGTTTATGTAAAAGTGGTGGTCTAGCAGGGTTCAAATCCCATGGTCTGGTCATGGAATTCCCTCTTGGTTTTCATTATAAAGAGTATTGGCTTAGTGGTATTGTTGATTGCCCCTTGATATGAGGAAGCCCTTGTCGTATTATTCCTTTTTGTGACATGGGTTGGTGCCTAGTGCTTCTTGGGATGGGTCCATTAAGGCACATGGTTTAGGGGCTCCTAGCCACACTATAATACCTCCATTTTGACCCTTATAATGCATTGGCTTTATATATAAATATTGTGTATATGTGATGTGTGATTCCTAGCATGGATCTCAAGGACAAGGCCCCGCTGGTGAATGCTTGGGTTTTAAAGGAAAGTATTTTATCTTTTTCCAGCCATGTGCCAGGAAGCCATGGGAATTGTAAAAGCATGTAAATAATTTTAATACAAATAGAATACCAAGAACTGGCGATGGAAGAAACTAAAATGAAGGGGTTGTGTGTATCCACTAGGGAGAGGTGAGGGGTTTTGGGATTGAAATCTATGTTTCCAAATGTCAGGTTGAGAACCCACCATGAATTCTTTTGCTGATAATAACTATATTGTAAGAAAGTAGCTGAGAAATCAGCTCATGCATGATGGAGCATGGGAAAAAACTCATAAATTCATATGGTTGAGTATGGGCATGGTTTACTTGACACACAAGTCATTTTCCTCTTATGAATTCGTTTTCCATCCTCCCCATTCCATTGTCGAACAACTAGACATCAATTTCTAGCATGTTACACATTCCCAGCGGTGAAAATTGCATAAATTGCAACTTGTAAAGAAGACACGTTTTGAAGTGCCAAAACTACCCAAAAATTCATGTGGGCAGTGAAATCTAGTAGGGAATCTGTATATATAAACCATGGGGCAAATTTGAGGGTGTCAAAGACTCGAAAATCCATAGGAAGACCAATATTTACAAGCCTAGAAGTTGAATTTCGTCACGTGGCCAAAATTGGGGGAAAATCCAACAGTGGATCACACTGGGAGAGAGTTTAGAGGTTGGAATTGCTTGATAAATCTAGTGAAGGAAAGAATCTCTTATTGTTTGGAAGATTGTACCTTTCTATGCCCACCTTGAAGAGCACTAGAGGGAAGGGGTGCACGAGGGACTGTGTAGTAGAGGAGGGGACCTTCCTTGTGTTGGGTGTGGTAGGTATTGTGGGTGGCAAGGTTTCCTGAATCCAAATTGAGATGCGTGTAGCTCTATGGTAGATCTCACTAGCTTAGCTATCTCCTTCCCTTCCTCCATACTTGCTTGACAAACCCAGCTATGTGTTGGCCTAGCTGTGAGTGATCCTACGTAGTTCCTCCTTAGTGGATACATAGCCTAGATTGGGGGTGGTCTCTTAGATGAAAGAATATAGGCTTGATAAAGACCTACGGTTGGGTGGAATGTTTCTCTTCCATAGCCAGTTTATTTGATACTTCAAATTAGAAGATAATTGTTTCTGTTGTCTCTAAATATGTCATTTATATATTTTGGATGAATGTTTGATTATGTTGAATTGATTGAGATGATCCAATTTGAAATGTTAAATTAAATGTCTGTGAATAGAATGAAAAGGGATTTATTTGTGTGCATTATTTTGTTGTTATACCTATGATGAACATACTAGTAATTGCATGTTGTGTGTGCATAATAGAGTTGAATTCCATTGTGTATGTTTGTCATACATTTGTAAACAAATTTAGTTTTTCTGATTTTCATACTACGACCTTGGGGGGGAAATTTAGCACCCCCCCTATATCGTTCATGTCTCCCTCTGTGGTTCGGATTGATGGGAGGGGACGTGACACACACTTATGTTTTTCTATGTATGAGGTGATTGTGCATGTACAGGTTGTCATACCCAATTTAGCACACCTCCTTTATGTCCACTTAGACCTTCTTCTCCATTCTATGACCCCTTCTCTTGGTACATATGTGCTCAAATCACCATGATGTCATCCTCATCTAAAGAGATTTACCTTGCTAAAGGGGAAGACGTTGAGGGATCTTCTACATTGTTGGGGTTAGTTGAGGCATGGCATCCTCCCTCGACTCATCACTTCGTTTAAATGAATCCAAATGCACCATTTGATCATTATTTTTAGTCTTTTGTGGTTTAGTCCTCGACTTGTGGGTAACAAACCTTAAAATTAAATTATTTTATTTTTTTGTAAGGTAGGCTGCAAAGTTAGTTAAATCGAGGAATCCTCATATAAATAAGGGTTTTAACTTTCATTGTAAACATAAACAAGGATTCTACTATGCACTTACTACTTTTTATCTTGGTCTTTTGGAGAACTTGAGTGATGCACACCTCTCTCTTTGGATGATTATCTACATGATTAATGGTGAATGGTGAATTTTCTAGGGTTTATGTTATCTTTTAAGGTTGATCCTATGAATGGTTGTAATAACTCATGGATAAGGACTTAAGAATGATCTCTTTCTCTCTTTCTTGGTTGATGTCATATTTTTTCCTAATTAAGGTTTTGGCTACTTTGTGTTAGAGTTTGCACTTTAATTAAATTATGTTAGATATTTAATATGAAATATAGACAAGCACATCAATACTCAAGAACACAAACATTTTCCTCGGGGAAACCATAAAGGAGAAAACCCTGCAAGCTTCTTCAGAATAGTTTTGTCACTAAGTACAATGTCAAACCAAGATAGAACACCCAGAGATAAAATATCTTTGAAAACTTCTTCTTCTTCTCACTCTGGCGCACTTGTCTCTCTCTCTCTCTCTCTTGCGAATTAAGTGAGTGAGTGTGTCCAAATGAGGGAGGATTTATCCCTATTTATATTTTTCAGTTGTGTGACTCACTCACCTAACTAGGTCGGATAGGTTCTCTAATTGGGGATGACCTACCTAAGAAGACTCAAAATATAATTTATATAATTTCTTCTCGGGTGTTATTTCCATGATTTACAATGGAGGTTTTACCTCATGAATTTTACATTGCCAATTACAATAATAACATCCATGAATGGAGGAAAAACATATCCGATAGAGGTACAATAAAATACAATAACAATATACAATAGAATATCTTTCGAAGTTACATTTTCAACAACACTCCCTGTTAACTAGGAAGGTATTCTCTCAACCCAGTCATCATCACAATTGGACATATTCTTTGTAAATCATCAATGGATCATCATCTCTGTTGCATCAACTCTCATCTTGTTGACCACTGACTAGTGACATCTTTCATAGCTATTCGTCCTCGAAAGTTTCTATAGAGCCAACCTTGTTTCATGTTGGATGTAGGCCTAGTTCCCATCTAGGACTTCATCAATCATCTCCATATAGTTCCAATCCTTTTTCAAGTTGGATGTACCTTGTAGTTCCAGTCTTGTTTCATACTAGATGCCTTCACAGGGTCAGTCTTGTTTCATACTGAATGATTAATTCTACGGTGTCAGTCCTGCAGGCCTAGCTCACATCTAGGTCTTCATCATATCTATTAGTTTTTCTTAATATTATAGCAGTATATCTTAATTCCATTTATCAATGGGATCACTAGAATATAGACAAAGCACATAAGAATAACATGAGTATTTTTATCTTGGGAAACCCAAATGGGAGAAAACCCAGCAACCTTTGTCTAGAGATAATAATTCTGAGATCCATGTATAATGAAGAATTAGAAAAGATGGAAGTATCTTCCAGAGATAGAAACCCCAAAAATAGTCTTCTCCTTTAGTAGGCGCGAACTTTCTCTCCAGGAAAACTGCTAACTACACTGTGTAGCTGTGTGGAATAATGATAAGGGGCGCCTCCTATTTATATTGATTTTCCACTAGGAAAATTAACTAGGGCCAACTTCTCTTGGGGGAGCAATATACATTTATATTTATAATTTTATTTTCTTTCTTTTATTGTTGGCTTTTCAGCCTAAGGTTTACATTTTTCTTTCTAGGTTTTGTACAACAAGTTCAACTTCCGTAGGAGGTACAATACAAGTACAATAGAATAGCTTCTGAAGTTGCACAAATTCCAACACTCACTCTCAACAAGGAAGGTATTCTTTGGTCTTCATCAGCATCACAATCATCTAGGTTTCATCTGTACATCTATATTGTCTCTATTATCTCTAAACGTACTGAAGGTTGTCTTTAAGAAGTGTTATTATGAATTTTCTCTATCTAGGTGTCTGAGAGAAAAGATTATGCAACCTATCTGTCTCTACTACCGATGGAATACTTCCATGCCTAGCTAGATATCCTGGATGAGCACACATGCACAACCATCTACTACATGTTTGTCTCATCTATCGATGGGGTACTCCCATACTTGGTTGAGAACCTGAATGAGTATAGGTATATGTGCAATCAAACAACCATCTACTACCTGTCTAACTCATATGCCGATGGGATTTCTCCCATACCAGGTTGAGCACCTGGATGAGCAGAGGAACCTGTGTGAACTCGACCATCTACTACCTGTCTGTCACCTATGCTGATGGGATTTCTCCCATACATGGCTGAGAACTAAGATGAATAGAGTTACCTAGGAAAAAGTATGATAAATGTCTCTCATACATCTCTCCCTCTCAAGGAGGGATGTGTTTTCTTCTACCTCAAGTCTTCCAAAAAAGTATTCAAATTTCACCTTGGGAAAAGGCTTGGCGAGAACGTATGCATTCTGGTCATCTATTAGAATATACTGTAGTTCGACTGCACCTTTCTACACCATATCACATATGAAGTGATACTGAATTTCTATGTGCTTTGAATTGTCGTGAAAATATGGGTTTATTGACATATGCACACAACTCTGGTTATCACAATGAATCATGGTTGGCTCTGGAATATGGCCAAACAATATTGCAAGAAGTTTACAAAGCCAAACTGCTTCTTGGGTTGTTGAACTAGTAGCCATATATTCGGCCTCTACAGTACTGAGAGCTACTGAGTTCTGCTTCCTACCGCACCAGGAAATTACTATAGAACCCAGACTGAAACAACATCCAGAAGTACTCGTCCTATTAGTAGTGCATCTGGCCCAATCTGAGTGCGTAAACCCTTGCAATTTCAAATCACATAATGAATCATATTATAGACCATATCCCACAGTGCCGTGTAAGTATCTAAGCACATGATTTACAACAATCCAGTGAATCTACCTCGGTTCACACATGAACTAACCAAGAGCATTCACAGCAAAACAAATATTTGGTATGTTGTTCATTAGATACATCAAGGACCCAATTAGTTGGTGATACATGGTGGGATCAATCAAATTTGAATTTGAAGTAGAATCCCTCAACTTCTTCAAGTTTGCATCCATCGGAGTAGTTATGGACTTGTAGTCCAACATTCTGAATCTCTTTAGTATATCTATGGTGTATTTTCCTTGACCTAGGAAAATATTCTTCTACCTCTGCTATACTTCTAATCCCAATAAGTAATTCATCAATCCAAGATCCTTCATTTCAAACTCAGAGGCAAGTTTCTTCTTACACCATATGATAAGTTTCTCATTTCCGGTGAGAAACAAGTTATCAAAATATAGTACCAAAATCAGCGGCTCATCATTCACAACCTTGTAGTAAAGGTTGGGGATTGCATCACGCTTTTTGAATCCCATACTCACCAGGAATCTGTATATTCGACCATACCAAGCATAGGGTGCTTGCTTGAGTCCATATAAATCCTTTTTCAGCTTGCATACATGAGACTCCTTTCCATGGACAACAAACCCTTATGGTTGTTCAATATATACTTCTTCCTCGATAATACCATTGATAAAGGTTTTCTTGACATCCATTTGATGCAACTTCCATCCCATAGCTGAAGCAATAGCAATGATTCATCTGATGAAAGTATATTAATCCACAGGAGCAAATGGTTCATCGTAATCGACTCCCTCTTTATGAGAGAACCCTCTGGAAACAAATCTGGCCTTGTATTTTTCAATACTCCCATCTGCTCCATGTTTTATTTTTTATAGCCATCTAGAAGTTACAACTGACTTCCCCTCAGGTCTCGGTACAATCTCGCACACATCATTTTTCATGATGCATTGATATTCTTCCACCATGGCACCCTTCCAAACTTGGTATCTAGATGCTTATTCATAAGTGGTGGGTTCTGATTCAATGATGTGACTCATAAATGCTACATAACTGGAGAACATTTGAGGTATTTTAATTTCTTGGGAAGTACCATGTGGGGCTTCATGCCCCTCAACATCTTGTAGGGTTTTTTGTGCCCTTCTAGGTCTTTTCCAGCTTACTGTCATATCTTTAGGAATATCAGTCACGACTGGATCAATGGGATCGATGGGTTCATCTTTCTTTTCTAATTCATTTTGAATTGGAGGGGGAGATGATCTTCTCTCCATTTCCTCATCATCGATCTCCATGTCTGATCCTCTTCCTTTCCTGACAACCATTTCTTCTTCAAAGGTCACATCCCTGCTAACTTCAATCTGTCTAGATCCTGGGATATAGATTTTGTAGGCCTTTGAAGATTCATTGTATCCCAAGAAAGTTCCCTTCTTTCTTGAAGGTTCTAACTTCGTCCTTTTCTCCTTGGGAACTTGTATGTAGACTAGACAACCAAATATTCGGAGTTGGCCCACTCTTAGTTTTACTCCTGCAATAGCTTCTTCAAAATCCATGTCCTCCACTATCTTATGTGGGCATTTGTTTTGTACATATATGGTTATCCTAGATGCTTCTACCCATAAGAACATGGGTAGACTCTGGTCATGTATCATTGCTTTGGATACCTCCACAATTTTTCTGTTCTTTCTTTCAACAATCCCGTTTTGCTGGGGATTGTAGGGAACTCTAAGCTCCCTCTTAATTCCTTCTTCTTTGCAGAAATCATTGAATTATGTAGAGGTGTATTCTTGACCATTATCTGATCTTAGAATCTTGATCCTCTTCCCTGAAAAATTCTTGGCTTGTACTTTGAACTCCTTGAATTTACTGAGTACTTCCTCAGATTCCTTGGTCTTAAGAATGCAGATCCAAGTATTCTTTGAGTAGTCATCAATGAAGGTCGCATAGTAATGGTATCCTCCCAATGAGGAAACTGTCATTGGGCCACATAAGTCAGAGTGCACTAGATCCAAGATTTCTTTGGATCTGATATCACTATCTGGGAAGGATTTCTTGGTATTCTTTCCAAGTGCATATCCTCTACATGTTCCATCATGGTCTACTTGTAGCACTGGTATACTTATATCTATGTTCTTTACTGTAGGGAGAGATCTGTAATTTAAATGAGCTAGTCTTCTGTGCCATAGCTCACCCATACTTTCAAATTCATAGACTAGGGCTTGGACTGGTAGAGTGTTCAGTCGATACAAGCTCTCCTCTCTCATACCAATTACTTTGGCAGTATTCATGCTTGAGTTGTTCTTCCAAGCAAGTACTTTTCCATCTTAAAATTCTACTTTATATCCTTTGTCTTCTTTTCATACCAAGTACGTAGAGCACATCACTTAAGTGCAGAGTATCATTAGACTCTAGCTGAAGGGAGGTAGCCCCAAATCCCTTCACAGTGTACTTTGTTCAGGTACACAAGGTACTCCCAAAATACCGAACACCAAGAGAAACCATTTCACACAAACAGATCATAGATCGATACACCGATGTTTTGACATGGTTAAAATACTCAAGAGGGAAACAATCTACGACCCCAACCAAATAGCTACTTGGAGCAATTTATTATGCAAAAGAAAAAAAGTTACAAATGAGCTTCTCATAATCAATCAACTAGCCAAGGACCCTCCATGCTCTTTAAATAGAGATCATGGAACAATCAGGTGTTAAGCCGTGGATCAAGGGTAGGTATGATCTAAGAGAAGTTGAACCGTCAGATGAATTTATGTCTAGAACATATCGTGAGCGTTGGATTAAAATATTTACAAATGCATACTAAAGAAACACACTTTACCTAATGGATATATTACACAAGTTGATCTTAACTAACTCCTAAGTGTCTAAATATCCTAACATCCCCCCTTAAGAACAACTTGGGATATGATTGAAGGATTTACAAAAGTGACACTATTAGGAGAAGGAAGGAGGCAATAGAGTCTATCCCCCCTTAATGATAAATTCCTGAACTCCTAACATAGATCGAAGTTTAGAAAACTCCACTTCTGTAAGAGGCTTGGTGAAGATGTCTGCAACTTGATCATCTATAGGGAAGTAGAGCACTTCAAGAACACGATCATGAACAATATTTATAATGAAGTGCATATGTAGCTCAATGTGTTTGTTGCGTTGATGTAGAACTGGATCTTTGTCAAGCTTGATGGAACTTTGATTGTCACACCAAAGTGGAGTAGGATGCTGCTTCTCAAATCCAAACTCTGATAGGATATGTCAAAGCCATAAAGCTTCCTGGCTGGCATTAACTGCAGCTCGATATTCTGCTTCTGCTGAAGAAAGAGCAAGAGCTTGTTGTTTCTTACAAGCCCAAGTGACAGGTCCAAATCCCAGACTGAAAACATAACCTACAATAGACTTTCGATCATTAGGATTTCCGGCCCAATATGAATCAGTGAAACCAACAAGCAAAGGTGTCCCCCCTGTATTGTAATGAATCCCAAATTGAATTCTACCTTGAATATATCAAAGTATTCTTTTTGCCTCTTTCTAGTGACTTTCATGAGGTGTTTGCATATAACGAGCAACACGACCAACAGAAAAGGAAAGGTCAGGACGGGAATGAGTCTAGTATAAGAGACTACCAACAAGTTGACGATACAAGGTGGCATCTACTTCAGGGGAAGTACAAGTGGCATAAATTTTGATAGTAGACTAGAAGGGAGAAGGGGCTGGTTTACAATCTTCCATGTGAAAGTGACAAAGAAGGTCATAAGCATACTTAGACTGGGAAAGAAATATTCCTTCTTTGGTTTGCAAGACTTGGAGACCAAGAAAATAATGCAAATGTCCTAAGTCTGACATTTCAATTTTTTTCTTAAGACTAGATTTCACATGGGTTAAAAGCTTAGGGTCACTACAAGTAAGGATAAGATCATCAACATAAAGAAAAAGTATGATGAGATGGTTTCCTGCTTTCTTGGTATAGACATTAGGGTCAGAATGGCATCTAGAAAGACCAGTCACCAAGGAGAAATCTATCCATTTTGGCATACCAAGCTCTAGGATCTTGCTTAAGGCCGTATAAGGATTCTTAAGGTGACAGATAAGGCTAGAGTTATTCTGAACATATCCAGGAGGTTGTTCCATGTAAATTTACTCCTGTAAATCACCATGTAAGAATGCTGACTTGACATCCATTTGATGGAATTCCTAGTTATGTAAGGCTATAAGGAAAGAACAAGGCGGATGGAGTTCATTTTTGTGATAGGGGAAAAGGTTTCAGTGTAGTCAATCCCTTCAACTTGGGAAAAACCTTTGGTAACTAACCTTTCTTTAAGTCTTTCAACACTTCCATCGGATGCATACTTAGTTCTATAGACCCATTTACATTTGACAAGTTTTCTTCCTTTTGAAAGAGGTACAAGATCCCAAGTATCATTCGCCATTAAGGAACGATATTCTTCATCCATAGCTGCATCACAGTCTGGATTTCATGAAGCTTCTGCAAAAATTTTTGGATCATGATTCTCAGAAACTTGAGCCAAAAGAGAAGAGGCTTGCTGAAACTGAGAACAAGTTTGACATTGATTTCAAGGATCACCGACAAGATCACCAACTGCTTCACATGTTGAATGGACCCATAGAGGAAGCAATGGTGTTGGTGCAACTAGAGGAATATGAGCAGGAGGAGGTGGATTTTCATCCTCATTGTCATCATTAGAAACTGGATTTGGAAATATGTCAAGGAAGTTGGAATTAGAAGAAGGCACAATCGCCAAATCAGGCTCGCAGGCCAAAGATGGCACAACCACCGAGTTAGGATCATAGGCCAAAATATTTTCATCAAATTTAACATATCTTCTAATGATTACATCATTTGAATGTGGTTGAAGATGTCTATAACCTTTTACATCTTTAGAATATCCAAAAAATATGCACTTTTCATTTTTAGGATGCAATGCTTTCCATTTTTCATCTGGAATGTGAGCCCATGCTTCACTGCCAAACACACAGAAATGACTTACATTTGGTTTACTTTTACTCCATGCTTCTTCCAGTGTTATACCTTGTAAAGCTTAAGTGGGGGTGCGATTAACTATGTAATTTGCACAATTTGTGGCCTCAGCCCAAAATTGAAGACTTAGTCCCTTAGATTGGATCATATAATTAGCCATTTCTTTTAAAGTGTGGTTCTTCTATTCAGCTACACCATTTTGTTGTGGTGTTTATGGAATAGTGTGTTGTTGTTGGATTCCTTGTTCAGTGCAGAAAGTAGTGAACTTTTTGCTAACATATTCTCCTCCATTATCGGATCTTAACTTAATGATTTGATGACCAGATTGTTTTTCAACAAGGGCCTTGTAGGCCAAGAACATGTTAAATACTTCGCTCTTTAGTTTTAGAAAATAAACCCAAGTGCGTCTGGAGTAATCATCACTGAAAGTTAAGAAATATTTGAAACCAGAAAAGGAAGCAGATGGAAGAGGACCACACAAGTCACTACGCACAAGCTCCAAGGGAACCAAGGCGTGCCAATAGGCACGTTTGTCAAAACTGTCTCGATGATGTTTTTTGAGTACACAACTAAAGCAAACACCATCCTTGCAAGCTACCATCGGAAGACTTGTCACCATATTGTCTTTACATAGTTGTTGCAATGAGCGATAATTTAAGTGACCAAATCGCTCATGCCAAAGTTTTTTCAAGTTATCACTATGAGATATACAAACTGAAAGGAAAAGGCGATGAATGAAAGTTGTTAAATTTGTACAACCTCGTAATATCATCAACAATTCCGGTAGCTAGGACATGTTGAGGATATTTAAAATCCTTGATTACAACTTGGTGAGGTGTAAATGTTACAGTTTTACCTTCACCAGAATGAGTGATTTGATAGACTAACAACAAATTGCAGGAAATTCTTGGAACACATAGTACATCACTAAAATGACCATTTTCTATTGGAACTGTTCCAGATCCTACAACACTTAGAGATCTATCATCACCAACAAATATTTGTTTGGTGTTACACTCATGCATAGTAGAGAAGATGGATTGATCCTTATCCATATGATAAGATGCTCCAGAATCAATGAGCCATTCATTTTGAGTAGAAGAAGAAGATGCAGTATAAGAATAACCAGAAGCGCAAAGTGCATGTCCATGAGAGGTAGATTCTGAAGATGAATCCAGGTTAATGTGGTGCTTCTTCATTGCTGCTTCCAAGGCTTCCATCTTCTTGAAACACTTAGATTCATCATGATTATCTTTCCCGCAATAGTTGCAATGAATCTCAGTCTTCTTTCCTTTTTGGCTTGGATCCTTTTTCATTTTTTAAATAAGGAGCTGATTGAGAGGGTTTGGGACACTTGTTTGGCTTATTATTGCGAAAATTTTGTTTCTTTGGAGGCTTGGAATTTTCTTTCTGTTGGGACAATAAGGCTTTCCCAGATGTATCTGCATTGTTAATTATTCCAAATGAATGAGCTTATATTTCTCTCTAATTAAGGAATCACAAAAGCATTCAAGACTAGGCTCTTGATAGCTTACTGCAGTCAATGATTATTTCATGGCGTAAAATGTAGATACAAAAACAGAATATGCAGGTCCAAGTTTGGAAAGAATATGATAAATACATTGTTTGTCTTCTCTCTTAATCTTGCATTCTTCACATAAGAGTCTAAGAGTTTTGTACTTAGATAAATAATCTTGAATGCATGAAAAATCACTTGGATTCAAAGAAATCAACTCAGTCTCAAGTTGATGATCTCGAATTTCATTGTGTTTACCAAACACAGATTCCAACTTTTCCCAAGCTTTATCATGTTCATCAATTCCAGACATATGGAATCGCAAATCAGTAGAGATTGACATCCCAATCAATCCATGATCTTCATCACATATATTTGCCCTTTTTGTTTTCTTATCATCATCAGTGGATTCTGTTTCTTTCCCTTAGGTAATTCTGAAAAGTACCCTACTTCATAGAACATCCTCCATACGAGATTTCCATGAGAAATAGTTAGAACTAGTAAGTAGAATATCACAAGGGGCAGCCATGCTGTAAAATAATGGCTAAAAAAAATAGAAACTAACTGTCTGGATACAAAGAGCTTGGAAAATTAGGCTGTTTAAAAAAAACGACACTGAAAACTGATTCTGTATGATGAAGTTATGCTTGATCAAAGAAAATGTTGAAGATGTCCCCAATAGTGATATGGCATATATTAAATTGACCAACTAAAAAAAAGAACCCCCCTCTTCCCAAGATGAACCTTTGACAATCACTTACAAGAAAGTTTCTTTAAGTGAATCACTTTTGCAAAATAAGTGATTTTCATTTTTACAATAATGGTACTTTAAATAGTGCGGCCATAAAAAAACTTAAGTGACTCACATTTTATTTTATTTTATTTTTAAGTGAGATGCATTTTTACAATAAAGTAACTTAAAAATAGAAATTGCATGCACTATTAAAAAGTAATTTAATAAGACTTGAACTCAAGACCTATTAAGGAATAAAACAACTTTGGACCAAGTGAGATAAGTTTAAAATGTAAGTAAAAAAAAAGGAATGAGGAAGGGTTTTTTTTTTTTAACTATTCTCTCTCGATTTCCGTGCTTGCTTCTTTTTCTTGCAAATCACACCACAAACCGAAAAACAAAAACAAAAAAAATGTTTTAACGCTTATGGGGTTAGATCTCGTTATCTTACTCGAAAAGTCTATGTTTTCTCTCTGTTTTTGATTCACTGCGATCGCACAAGGTGCACGACAAAGAGCATACGCAGCAGGGAAAAACCCTTTCCCTTTCTGTTTCTGATTCGCCGCAATCGCAGAAGGTGCACGACAAAGAGCATACGCAGACAGGGAAGGCAACAATCTGAGACAAAAAAAAATCTAATAATAAAATTGATAAAAATATGAGAGTTCTTTTTTTATTAAAAAAAATAGAATAAAACCGTCACTGTAACATTATACCTTCAGATCTGCCGAAATGGTTGTTTCTGGATCAAACTGAAATGGTTTTCTATGAAACAAAAACTATTTACCAATGGAAATGATGCTTTGGACGCAATGGAATACCACTCATAGGCCACAAATGCATGGAAATTTTAGAACCAGAAACCCTTTCAAAGTTTCGGCAACAACAGTTCAAGATATAGATCACAACTGGAAGCGGCTCTTCATAAACGCTCTGATACCATGTTTGGGTACATAGGGTACTCCCAAAAGACAGAACACCAAGAGAAACCATTTCACACAAACAGGTCACAAATCAATACATCGATGTTTTGACGTGGTTAAAACCTTGAAGAGGGAAACAGTCCATGGCCCCAGCCAAATAGCTACTTGGAGTAATTTATTATGCAAAAGAAAGAACGTTACAAATGAGCCTCTCATAATCGATCAACTAGCCAAGGACCCTCCATTCTCTTTAAATAGATATCATGGACCAATCAGGTGTTAAAACATGGATCAAGGGTAGGTATGATCTAAGAGAAGTTGAACTGTCGGATCACTTTATGTCTAGAACATATTGTGACCATCAGATTAGAATATTTACAAATGCATACTAAAGAAACACACTTTACCTAACGGATATATTACACAAGTTGATCTTAACTAACTTCTAAGTGTCTAAATATCCTAACATAGTTAGCATCATCTCCAAGTAGAACACAAAGATCATAATCTTTCTTAACTACCTCTGAGGGATTTTCTTTATATCCTATCATGTGTCTAGACGCGCCACTATCTATGAGAAAAGTATCAATAGTGGTGGGAACCGTACCTGATAGGCCTAATATGAAGAAGAATTTTGTATGATTTTCATTCTTATGTTTCTTGTGATGATGATCTTCTTCTACATCAGCAGTTGAAGCTTCATGCTTCCTTTTGTGTGAACTTCTACAGCTACTGTCATAATGATCGTATTTTTTGCATTTGTAGCATTGGATCTGAGATAGATCCTTCTTTTGGTTCTTCTGATCTGGGGGAGGACTTGGTCTCTTATCTTGATGCACGTGATTGTATGACTTCCTTCCCCTTCCCTTTCCTTTATTATCATGAGATATGAATGCTTGATTTTCCTCAAGTTGAGTGTCGTGAAGTCTTTGGCATGTTGCGAGTCTTGTTTCTTCCTGAGTGCATTCTGCTCATAGCTTATCAAATTTTGGAAACTTGGTTCGACCAATTATAGTTTGGATGAAAGACTCCCATGATGGTGGGAGACCATTTAAGGTGTTCATAACGAGATCATTTTCTTCAAGATTGCCTCCACTGGACTTTGGCTTGTCCCGGAGCTTAGTGATCCTCATGAAGTATGAAGCAATATTCTTGGACTTTGTCATCTTCATATTCGATAGTTTATTCCTCAATGTGAGAGTCACAATGATGTTACTATGTTCGAATAGCTTCTTTAAGGTTTTGAACATCTTCCTCACTATCATCTTTTCTGAGATCTGAGAAACCAAGTGGTCTCTAACTGAGTCCACCAAAATCCTTATTGCTTTGGCATCATTCTTCCTCCAATGAGATTTTTCTTCTTTAGCTTCTGGTTCTTGGACCTTTGCATTTACAAATTGTAATAAGTCATTTTCTTCTAGTAGAAGAAGAACCCAAATGCTTCAAAGGGATGAAGTTTGGGGTTCCTTCCAAATGATCTTCAACCTTGATACTAATGATCTTGACTACAAATATGGATATGAAACCCTAGCAGAGACTAGGTCAAAACTAATGGTTGGAGTTTTGGAAAACTGACTCCACAAATAAATGCGCCCTAGAGAGGCGAGATGAGAAGAGGTAGAGTCAGGCCAAAACTATGGAAGGAGTGGGTCCGAAACTGAAACCCTAAGTTTTGTTGCAACTACAAAATTAGGTCAAAATTTTGAAAATTCTCAAAATTGAATTATGTCTTCACCAAAAGACACACCCTCGTTAGAGAGAAATTCCCAAGGCTCTTTTTCTGCCAAAAGGTTGAGTGAAGACATGTTAATACCTAGAAAATATCCAGGCACCGACAGTAGGGATTCTCCCCAGTAATCGATCAAAAATAGATCATCTACCGTTTCGTGTGGGGATTCCATTTGGTTAACAGTCTGGCTACTGTGAATTTAAATGTGTTCTTGAGTTTTATCGGTTACAATCCGATCCACCATTTTGTGTTTTCTTTAAATGAAAGATGAAATGCAGATGCCTAAGCTAAATGCAGGTAATTTATGAACATGAACCTCACAAGTGATGCATAGGTTCTTACCTCCTGTCTTATTGTTCATTCTTTCTCAATTACTTCTTTAAATATGGATCTAACAAGTCTATTCTATTCTGATCTACTATAGTTTAATCTATTCTCTCTCCATATGGAGCAGATTTAAAAGTTAGAGCAATGTACTGTAATTATCCATAATAATGTCATAGATAGTTCTCTCAATTTCATATGCATATTTACACCAAAAATATTGTCAAAGAAATATTTGACATAATAAAACATTCATTACTCAATTCATGCACATATATTTACTATAGAAAACAAAACCATTCATAATCAAATAAATAATTCAAAAGAATTCAGAACGATCTCACTGTTGTACAGAAACAAAATAGAAGTAATTCCACATTTGAGACTCTACACATCCCATGCAAATTCTTGTGCAGTCCTTTACCAGCAAGTAGGTCCTTCTTTATTAGTTGAATAAATGAGTTATCCTTACAAAATAATTGAGCCTCCTTATGCTAGCCAAAAAAAGTCCTTTAACTCTACTCTCTACCTCTATTTATATTACAATTACAATTTGTCCTCTAGTGACTCATCGACTTTCCTAACCCTATGAATTCCAAAAAAAGATCTTTTAGTGCCTCTTTTTAGGAAAATGACAAAAAATACACAAAAGGTGGAATTTTCAAGTGGGCCCTGCCAAGCTTGAAATATATTCTCCTCATGTGTTGGCTTCTTCTGCTATAGTCTTGTAAGTTATTGGCTCTAGCATTTGCACGATCACTTCGTGCATGGCCAACTGTGTCTCCATGTGTGTCACCTTTTCAAAGGTATATCTACACATGTCTTCTAAGATGTAATTGTTGACAGATTCTTGTGCATCCCAAGTTTTAACATCTTCATTGATAACTTCCATTTTCTGAATGTACTGTACATCCTCTTGTATTCTATCTTGTAGATACACCATTTGTTGATCCTTTTTTGGAAGATCAGTAATCTTTGCAGCCAAAATCAACTGTCATTTCTCATGGACTTGGCGCATATTTTTATAGAAATCAATACATTTTTCCAGAGTGTTGTCAATTTCATTGTTTAACCTTACAAAATATTTCCTGCAAAACTCCAGGAGTTCCATTTCTATTTTTATGCCTCCGGCTGTTTTCTGTGGCATGTGTTCTAGAAACTTTGAGTTGGTTTCTATCCAGGTCAGCTAGCTTTGAACCTTTTCTCCGACTTCTATTAGTATTTTCCTAAAATTCAGTGACTCTGCTGCAATTTCCTTTAATCTAGTCACTATCAGCTTTACTTTATAAATTTCACTTGAGAGGTTAACTTGAACTTGGTGCATCTTTGTTCGGATGTTACAGGCCTAGTCACGGAAAGGAGTGGTGTCTTGCTTTCTCTCATTAGCTATAATTAGTTTATTCTCTAGAGATCTCTTCTATGCCACCAACTCTTCTACTTGGGTTTTTAATTCTCCCACTTGTTTGCTCCCTGCGGATTCCCTTGATTCTAGTTCTGAGATCCTGGATTCATAGTTCTGAGATCCTATACATCCAATGCATCCTTTTCTGTCTCCAAACCTTAATACTCCCTTTGGATTCTTTCCTTTTCCGAGAGTATAGCATCGTGGTTTATTTTTAATTCTATGCCCTCTCCTCTTGTCTTAACCAGAGTATCTTTCAACTTGAGCATTTTTTTCCTTATGATGGTCAACATTTTCCATCAATCTGTCAATGTTATCAGCGTTGGCTTGTGCAGCTGCTATATTCCTAGAGGCCTTGAAATTAGGGACTTTGCGAGTACCCTCCATGATTGCATTTTCAGTCACTGTAACCATGTCATCCTGTGATCCCATCTTTAACCTTTTTTTTGACCTTCTGGTGATGGTCTTCCTTGACTTGTAAAAAATAATGGTATCCAAGCAAGTCACCGTGTGCTTCTTAGAGGGGGTAAATGGAGTAAGCCCAAGTTCTCCAAAAGGAATGTGTCCACCTGTGATTGTGCTACCTAATGAAGCAGGAGGATCACTGGGTCATTCTGAGTTGTTTCTTAGTCCAAATCTTCCTTGAGCTTGTCCTCTTCTTCCCTCCTCCTTCATTCTTTAGCAGCTGCCTCAGCTTCCTTTTGAACTCTTTCTTCTTCTTCTTTCAGTGATCATTCCTCTTCTTGTCTCCTTAGAGATTTGTCTTTCTTCAATCTCTCTTCTTCTTCTTTCTGCTTTTGAGCTTCTTCGGCTTGTCTCCTTTTAGCTTCTTCTCTCAATTGCTTCTTTGCCTCAGCCTATTGCAACCTTAAGGCCTCCTCCTTTTTTTTTTCTACAGCTTCTTCTTTGCTGCACTGCCACTGTCTCTACTCACGCTAGTGCCACTTTTGTTTTTGAAACACTTGTTCAACTCAGTCATATTACTGGCCCTTTTGTATACTTCTTCGTCCTTGTTAAAATGATTTGAGTATTCGTAGTGGGGTTTGACGATTACACAATGTTATGCAACCTTACCCATGTTATCATTCCTTTGGAAACTTTTCTCACCAAAATGAAAAATCTCCAACTCCTTTACAAAATCAGCGGCACCTTTGACCTTGGAGAACTTGTATCCTCCTATGCAAAAAGGTAGTGGTGGAAAGGTTTCCTTTTTCATATCGTGAAGGAAGTTGCATACTCCATTTATGAACATTTTCCTTAATGCTTCTTTGTGGACTATGTAGTCCATGGCGTATTTGGGCAGCAGGGAAGGAGCTCTGGAGCCTCCATACATTCTCAGGTATGTCCCTTCCTGCGAGAAAAATTAGCCTCCATATTCTCAGATAACTTCCATGGCATTATTGGACAGGAAGTTTAGCTGTTTGAGAAAAATAATCTCATAAAGGGGCATCAAAAACTCCTCGCAAATAACTTTGTAGAAGCTCACATACTTATGTTCCCAAAGGACATGATAAGCAACATACACAGGAGTCTCGGTTTGTGTCCAAATGCACCCAAGATTGGCGAAAGGGTGTTTGCAAAAGATACAGTCAATTAGGTAAGATGACATATAAAATTTTGATCTCCTCTGGGTTATACACCCCTGTGTTGCTGCTGCACAGGATAACATATTGTATGATATGATGTCTTCCTAGTTAAAAAGAGTGCCCTCAAAGGTCACATAATAAATGAGGGGATTCCAACTCAATTTGTACAGGGTTCCGTCGGGGAGGCCAAAAATATTGTTCAACATCAAAGCTATGATCCTGAAAGGGGTTCGTAGGCTTTGGGACTCATATTCCCCAATTTCCTTTTGGTGCAATTGTTTTCTTGGCACCATCATTTTCTTTATGCATTCCAAAATATCAATATTTACCATTTTGACCCAATCGTCGGTCATCATAACCTGTGCATGGGGTAGCTTGCAGGAAAAGGTTATGTAGGCTGGGGTGAATGAAACAAAAGATTCATCTTCTACATTAGAGATAATCCTTGTAGAAGAATTCATCTGAGGCAGGATCCACCTGATAATCTCTGAGCAAAGGAACAACTTCGGGCATGTAGCGGACTTAGTAATACATGAGTTTTTTATGTTTTGGTATAGCAACATTTCTTCTAGACCAACATCGAGGACGTTTCGATCTCTAATCATCTAATAGATATCTCCCCATTTGAATTATGGGGAAACTCCTGTGATGGCCTTGGTATCCTCGAATTTTATTTCCGTCCTAGAGATGATCTTCACATCTGAATCTAGTTCGCTCACCTTTTCCTTATTCTTTCCACCCCTTTTAGGAATTGTGTGAATTTGTTGTTTTCAAGTACGTCCTTCGGAAAGTAATCTTGGTGATAATAGAACATGTGACATGAGTATAGTGAGAAGTGTTTTTGTAATACTGCAACTATCCTGAGTGATGAAATAGACATATATTATTTCACAGAAGTATTATATTATGAAAAGATAAGATACGATATGTATACATTACTGATCTTCGAAATTGGAGAGTGCAATCATTTTCTAGTGTTAAAAAGGAGAATAGAACCATATTTACCAATCTAGTGTTGGCCATTCAAAAAAAGTTGTGTAATATGGGGAGACGCACTCCATTAGGAGTTGTTTAATCACTCATGTTGTGATAGAAGGGTGTGAGTTTACCAATTTCCAATGAAAACTTATCAGCGCATGTGTATATGTTGTTGTTTAAGTGAAAACCTGTTGTTATCCTATGTCCTCCATGTTTTAGAGAAGCAGTAATCGGTCATAACAATGTGGAAGTTGATCATTTTATCATTTATTCTTTCATGCATTAATGTTTGTTGATTTTATCCAGGTTAGTGGGGTTCACAGGCTTTGTTTCTGTTATCACTGATTTTCACTCAGCAGGCAATGGTGAGAAGGTAGGGCAGAGCGACCACAGCCTCAAAAAATTGCATACAACTCCTGTCTCAGGGTGGCCGAAATATCATGTTAAAGAGGAGATCGTTTTCTACGGTGAATAGCTAAAGGCGAGTCAGATCGACAGATGAAATGATTTTCGTGAATACCACATGCGCGACCAAAACATTCTTTGCATTTCCGTGAAATGACACTAAAGCGACCCTAGGTTCCAAGGGCCACGATCTATAGGAGGAAGATTTACGGGTGAGATCGATTTCACTGGATCAAAGTGCTCACTGCGCTTTCTGTCTTCCAATCCATGAAATAGGTTAAAGTAACGCAACATCCGACGGTTCAGATCTCGTCAAGACAAGATCTACGGTGTGTAACGCCTTCACCGATGGAACTAGCACGAGATAAGTGACCCCATAAACTGACGAAGCATTATGATTCTATACACGTGGACGATGGATATGGAGGGAGTTCAGATCAAACGATTGAGAACATTTCAGATCCGCAAAGGTTGCGTTAAGTTTGATCTGAAGGCAGAAAGGACGCCCTCACGTATGATTTTTTCTCCTGACAGGTAATTGAGTTCCCCGATGCCATTTGTGACATGCATACAAGTGAAAATCATCCCCACAATAGTGCCAGTTTTCCCAAAACCAAATATTTTTCATATGGTTGGCATGTGGAATCAGAAGGATATTGTGAAGATCTAAGATATGGAGCAGTGAATATGATCTCCACATGAATCAAGGAAGATGTGACAGAAGGGAACTGTGCTGATATCGTCATCAGCAGGAACAAAAGGGAAAGAGAACATCCAGTCCATATTCCCTAAAGCATATAGTTCACAAGGAGGGATAACGCCAGGAGTCTTTTCCACAGTCAATAATGAAATTCCTCAATAGATTAGGCAACATGACTAGATCTCCAGTGGGAAAGGAAATCCTCGGTTCATGTGCTCACTCGTGCCGTCACTAGGCTACTCAATGATGAAGTGTGTAAAGGTGCTGACGGGTCATAGATGTGTCCAACTATCTTGCTCTATATAAAGAGCCATTTTCGGTGCCATAAAAGGGAGAGTCTTGCTGCGCATCGAATGAAAGTCAAGGAGGATAAGTGTTAGTCCACTGCAAGTCTTGGAAGCAAGGTCAGTCTATCGGGGTGTTGCCCTTATCAATAAACCTTGATCTATAATCCCACTGCTCTTATATCCTCATTCCAAGGGAATTCCATCCATCATGGTAGAGACGTTCATTGCATTAGAGAGGTTTCCCAGCATCACCAAGGTCAAGAAAAAGACGTTCATCGCATTAGATGGACATGCTGAGGCGCATGAAGGATTTACTATCTTAACAGAAGATCTTACCTTCAACAAAACTGTGCCTGGCCTTTCATGTCCCGTGGGTGTCCCTCCAGAACCCCCAGATGCAATCGATTCCTACAAAGCCTCGGTACATGATTATAGTCGCTAGTAGCGCTCGGTTGGAGCAGATGCTCATACTGAAGCATCAAGGGTCCAAAGTATTCATCATCACTTTCATGCATCCCATTCACCAACTTTTTTTGAGGTGGTGAGTAGGTCAAAGACACACCCCACCGTATTTCCCACAGGAGAACCCTCCTCATGGGAGGTGAGGAGTACAAGAATGACAAGCCACTGCAGAGGCTTATTACTACTGGAAGCAATGCAACCCTTCTTCAAGTCCCCTCATATATTAGTGTTACCAAGAGTGGGGGGAGCTATGAGGAAAACTGAGCATGAAAGGGACACAAACCCCCTAACCAACTTTGAGCCCATGTAGAAAGGTGCCTTTGAGCACGGAATGAACACAAAGGGAAAGGATGAAAATGTTGAAATATTGTAACTTCGAAGAATATTCTTTATGTATCTTTTGTGGTCCCCGATGGTCCAACAGGGAGAACCACTTGTATTACATTGTACCCCGATGCTCCTAATCGGAAGAACTAATAAGAGTCATGAGGTAGTCCCCTCTAATTGTAAAGGTGGGTCATCAGCACCCCAGTGTGGTTACTTGAGCCTACATGAGTTAACTTAAGCCGACATGTTAATTGAGTAAACTTTAAGTAAATGGATGACTATAAATAGAGGTGTAGTGCTCCTCATTTGAGACACACACACTCACTTGGAATAGCGCACTTATGGAGGAGAGAAGTTGCTGGAGAAGGAGGAGAATCA